>ML820780.1:0-20353 GCA_009831015.1 Picea engelmannii
GTAATTTAACATTCATGATAGGATCACCCTATAATTTCGGAAAATATAGATATCCATATAATTGCTTATCGATATAAATTATAAAGAAATAAGAACTGATATGGGTGAAGGATTTATCTTCTAGTTCGTTAATGAGCTTTATTGAAAACTTGCCAATAAAGGATTTTAGTAAAAGTTTCCTATTTTGATATTTCATCGAATTATTCAATTACTTTATTTTAAGAATCTAATTGAGTTAGTTATAATAATAATTGTCTTTTATATTTTGTCGATTGTCATTAATGTTGTACACTAAGAATTATACTAACTTCTAATTAATTTCCATGCTTCTGTCTAATTCTTTATGACGCGAGTTGCGAAATAATTAAGGATAGAGATGATGGGTTTTTCTTGAATATTGTGTTTCATCATTATTTGGAACCTTTATATTTTAGCGTAATTGGGAACTTTAGAAATTGAACTATGACTTAAATCGGTCCTTGATGAATGACAAAGTATATTTGTAGATATGTTATTGCACCTTTTCATAGATGGATTAATCTTTTATTTTAATGGTGATTTTTTTTTGTCTTAAATTTAGATTAGAATTGGTTATGGATGGAGATATTTTCATGTTCCTTAATCGAATGCTAGTCCTGAGATCTTAAATAGTCAAAATAGATTGGATAAATCCTAGACTTGAGCGTTGATTGTGTGTCTTGGAGGTCCTAACCTTGCAGGGTAAGATTGGGCGGGTAGACGATGTATACACTTGTTTCCTTTCATGTGATTGATGTTAGTGTTTTCCACATATTAGAATTATTGAAATGCTTTTGATAACTACATCTTGACTATGTTGATTAATATTATCGTGATATTGATTAAGAATAGATCAATAACTATTGTTATTAGTGTATCTTAAATTGTCCTTGCTTATGATATTATCATAACAGATAATTTTGTAACTTGGTATTTAAAAAAAAAAAAAATTCTACCCTGATGTTATTCTCTAAAATTTGTGATGTGTATGGAGGGATGTTACATATGGTATTAGAGCAGGTTCCACTTTGCGACACCGAACCCGTTACGCCTTCCACTATTTTTATTTTATACTTAAATATGTATCGCTAATATAAATTGAATTTCCATAGCAGGTATCATGGTTAGAGGACACATGATGAGTAGATGTTGGGGTGAGGGAGGAAGAGGTATGCTTCCTCCGAGTGCATCCACACCAAAAGGATACGATCCACATCGAGATGAGCAGAATATTGAGCAGGAGCAACTTGCAGTGGGTGATTTGGTAGGTATGATGATATCCTTCCAGAGGATGTCAGAGGCATTGATTAACCGCCTTGACTGAGATGAGGGAAGAGAGTTTGTGCCCAATGAGGGTTCACACATCCCTCTTGTGGTTAGTAGTAATGCACACAAAGAACTCAAGAAAGTGAAATTTCCCAAGTTATGGGGTGCCACGGATGGCTTAGCCACCGAGGAATGGTTGGAGAACATGGAAATGTGGTTCACACTACATGATTACACCTCCAACATGAAGGTCCACATGGAAGTATTTCAATTGAAAGGGAGTGCACTTCTTTGGTGGAAGACACTCTTACCTCAACTAAACATGGTCGTTAAAGACATGTCATGGGAATTGTTCAAGGAAGGATTCTGGGAGAGGTACTTGTCTGATGAATTCATTGAGCTTCATCTTAATGATTTCAATGCCTTATGATAGGGTAGTTGTATGGTACCAGAGTATGAGGCCAGGTACATGGAGCTACTCAGATATGCTCTTCATCTGAACACCGAGAAACTAAAGGTTAACAAATTTATGTTTGGCCTCAACTTCAACATTCGTGTGAAAGTGAGGATCTTGATGCCTTAGACGTTGCACGATGTAGTTCAGAAGGACCTAATTGTTGAGGAAGAGATGAAAATTGGGGGTCAGAGAAGGGATCCTTCCAGGAATATAGGACAAGAACCACCTAGAGCATTGCAACATCATGCACGAGTTAGACAGACTTTTGGGCACCGTGATACACCCAAAGGACCTGTATTTGAGACACCACATCGAAATAATACTCATCATAGGACTCGATACAAAGAACAACAACAATAACAACAACATCGTCTGTAACAATAGAATTAGTTTAGATCAGCTCTGCAAAACAGACTAGGACCACAGACTCCTAGGCCAATAGCTTCTACTTCTGGGACTAGGAGCACCAATACAAAGAATGGATGTTGGACATGTGGGAAGCCCCACTACCAGAGAGACTATCCTATTGAGAAGGAAATAGCTTCTAGATCATTAAGACCTACAAAAATTGGAGATTTGGGCAAGGCCCACAAGATACATGCAGCGGTGAATAACCACCAAGCCGAGCATTACTCTACAATTCTCAAGACTTCATGTATGATTGCCGATCAAAAATTTAGTATTTTAATAGATCTTGAAGCTACTGAAAGTTTTATATCTAGTGTTGTGCTTAAAATAATTAAGGTAAGGGAAGTCAATCAAGATGAGTTTAGATACATAGAATTGACATTGGGAACCAAACAGAAAGTTGGAGGAAAGTTTATGGATTGTAACATTAATTTGGGTGATTTTGTAGTGAATGTAAACCTTTATGTCGTGATCTTAGGATCTTACAACATTGTAATTGTAATGGATTAATTAGAATCACATGACGCGATACTTAATTGCAAGAAGAAATGGTTAAGTTTGGCAGATGATTTGGGCTAGAGTAGAGTAATTGTAGGAAGAAACCAAGGAGTGTGTTTGAGATTTATTTCTTCCCTACAATTATAGAAAAGTATGTAAGTTATATGTTATCTTAGCACTTAATGAAAAGGGGGACAAATAAGGATTAAAAAATCTTCTTGTAGTATTAGATTTTTCCGATGTATTTCCAGAGGAACTACCAGGTTTACCGCCAGAAAGAAAATTATAGTTTACAATATATTTGAAACCTAGAATATAACTGCTTTCTAGAATGCCATATCGGATTTCGAGACCTAAACTTCAAGAGTTGAAAATGAAATTGAAGGATCTTTTAGAATCGGGACTTATACGTTCAAGTGTGTCACCATGGGGTGCACTAGTGATTTTTGTTAGAAAGAAGGATGGATCATGGAGGATTTTCATTGACGATCATCAACTAAAGAAAGCCACGATCAAGAACCAATCTTCATTTCCAAGGATTGATGATTTATTTGATCAGATGAAAGGAGAAACTGTGTTTTCAAATATCAACTTGAGATCGAGATATCATTAGTTGAGAATAAAAGAGGAAGATATCCCTAAGACCACATTTAAAACAAGATTCATACACTACGAGTTTATTGTTTTACCATTTGGATTGATGAATGCCTCGAACATATTCATGAGTTTGGTGAATGGGGTATTCCATGAATACTTGGACAAGTTTTTAAAAGTATTTATCGATGACATATTAATTTATTCTTGGAGGAAAGAAGAGTACAAATAACACTTGAGGTTAGTTTTATAGTGTCTAAGAGAAAACAAGTTGTACATGAAATTGTCAAAGTGTTAGTTTTACTAGACGAAGATTCATTATTTGTGACATATTATATCTGGAGAAGGTATTGCTGTAAATCCAACAAAGGTGGAGGCTATTATGGAATGGCCAGCGTCAAAAAACTTATAATAAGTACGTATTTTTATGGGTTTAGTAGGTTATTATCGACGCTTTGTCGAAGTTTTTTCAAAGATAACAAATCCAATCACGAAATTGCAGAAGAAAAATAAGAAATTCGTATGTTCAGAGACATGCACGTAAGCATTTCAAAATCTTAAGGAGTTGTTAATGACAACACTGATACTAAAGGTCCCTGATATGGACAAGGAATTCTTGGTATACACAGACACATCCAAGGAAGGTTTAGGTGGAATTTTGATGCAAGACAATCGAGCAATCGATTACATTCAAGGAAATTAATAAGGAATGAAGAGAGTTACACAACACACAATTTGGAGTTACTAGCGATTGTTTATGCCTTGTAAGTTTGGAGACATTATCTTATTGGAAGGAAATTCAAACTAAAAACTGATCACATTGGATTACAACATATTTTTACTCAAAGTGACTTGAACATGTGACAAAGGCATTGGTCATAGCTATTAAGCGAGTACAATTTTGAAATCGCTTATATTAAAGGAATGGTGAATAGAGTAGCAGATGCGTTGAGTTGGAGACCACACATATTAATTAATACCTCTTAAGATGAATCTTCGAGAAAACATTCTATCATTACAGATTGACGATGACTGGTACAAGGAAGTTAAGGACAATATCAGAAAAAATACTATGATGTTATCGAGGTATGAAGGTTATTCATGTGGCATTGACAGATTGTTGAGGTATAATGGCATAAATTATGTACCACCTAATAACGAATTGAGAAATTTTATTTTGAAAAAATCTCATCGAGCATTGTACATGGGTCATCCTGGAGCCACGAAGATGAAGGCATACCTTAAGCCTTTATTCTTCTGGAAATGAATGAAGGATGACATAGTTAATTATGTGGTGAGATGTCTTGAATGTCAACAAGTGAAGGATGAACATAGACATCCAACGAGATTGTTACAGCCACACACGATTCCTAAATCTAAATGGGAAGTCATTTCGATGAATTTTATTGTTGGATTTCCACTAACAACAAGGAGACACAACTCTATTTTTTTGGTCATTGACAGTCTAATGAAGAGTGCACACTTTATTCCAATTCTTATGACGTATCAGGTGCTAGAAATAACTAATTTTTTTGTTAGTGCTTCAAGATTGTGTGGGTGCACGATGTACCAAGAAGGATCATATCCTATCGAGGATTGATATTCACTAGACGATTTTGGACTAGTTTCCAAGAGGAATTGGGAACAAAACTGAATTTTAGTACAACATATCACCACGAAACAGATGGAAAAAATGAAATGCTGAATTAGATTTTAGAGGATATGTTGCATATGTATGTAATGGATCAACATAAATGCTGGGAAGAATTCTTACCATTAGTATAATTTGCATACAAAAACAGTTATCAAAGTTTGATAAATATGGCACCTTTTAAGTTTCTTTATGGATGACCATGTTGGATACCTCTGAGTTGGGATCAACTAGAGGATAGAGTTATGGTAGGACCAGCAGTGATTCTAGAAATGCAAGAGTAGATGTGAACTACAAGACAGAGGATTGAAGAAGCACAAGATCAGAAGAAGATTTATGCTAATGCATATCGTATTGACCATAGTTATGAGGTTGGTGACAAAATTTTCTTGTGGGTGAAGCCGCATAAGAGTTCGATCAAGTTTGGAAAGGATGCTAAACTCTCTCCTAGGTTTGTGGGATATTTCAAAGTTGTAGAAAGGAAAAGATCAGTGGCTTACTGACTGGTCTTGCATGATTCTTTGAGGCGTATGCACGACGTATTTCATGTATCTGTTTTGTGACATTATAATTAATATCCGTCACATTTGATTGACTTGAGTTCTTTGCAGGTGTCGGATGAGGGTGCTCCCATGGTGGAGCCAATCCGCATAGTGGACCATCGCACACAACAACTACGATGTTGAATAGTCGATTAGTTTAAGGTCCAGTGGGATAATTATAGTCCACACTTTGCTACATAGGAGGACGCATATGAGATACGTCAAAAGTTTCCTTATTTGTTTGATAGATTGGATATATATATTTGTTTTAGATACATTTATTTCTTCCATTATTAGTTTGTACAAACTTTGAGATGAAGTTTAAAACAAGAGGGGGTGTATGTAACATCTAGTTCCACTGATCACATTTTATATTGGCTTATTCTTTGAGAGCACTTGCGAGCAGGTGATCCGGTTATGATACATTGTGATTATGCTTTGATTATGAGTTATATTGTGATGTCATTGTGATTTATATGTTAAATTCTATATGTATATATTGACAGGTATTATGATGATTTCTCCTGAGTGTGCAGGATACATGACAAGTTGAGGATGTTTATGTTATCAACAAACTTTCTTGGACTTCGTATTGATTCAGGGAGTGGACTTGTATTTTTGTTTGAATATTGGTATACACGCATGAGTTATATGATGATTTCAGTATGAATGTTATGCATATGAATTATTGAAATTGTTCTTGTCAGTGGATACAAGCATGGTGACTTTTGCTAATCTGACTCGCATATGGAGTAAAGAGGTCATACATAGAAACCAAACAAATGAGGGAGAGGTGTGGCAGTGTCCCTGTCACAACCTACTAGCACTCCCACCATGAATTGAACTGAAGATTAATGATTACCTAGTTCGAGAGGTTCACGATGTCATGAGGGAATACTGAGAGAATTGTTCACGAAGAATTCTAAGGGGCACGCAATAAGGCATAATCCTTATTCCTTAAAAAATCCCTTAGTCTCTCACAAGTTCAACCAGTGGAGTGTTGACTCCAAATGTCTAACAAAGCTCCAAACTAGTCAATGGTGAGTCACACCCTTGGAGCACGAACACGCGTCTTGAAGGGAACGTCACATAACAAAATGTGAGCCAACATAATCTAGAAAGCCTAGAAAATTAAAATAAAATAATTAGACTTTTTTAGAAAGAGCCTACAATTAATTATTAAAATATAAATTAGAAAACTAACAATGAGTCTAAGTCTAAGTTATTTAACTAAATAAAACATTAAAAAAAAATGTTAAAGGAATTTAGACGTAATAAACTCTAGTAAATGGGGAATAAGAATCAAAATTGTGATATATACACATGTGTGCATGAGAATAATAAAAAGGTATTTTTAATTAAAAATAAATTAAAACGTGAGAGAATAGGTGGTCAACATAGAGTTAGTATCTTAAGTAAATCAAACACTAATCCTAATTAAAAGAAGACTCCTAATCAAACTCAAACTGAAATTTGTTAGGGGACACAAAATAAATGAGGGATTGGGGAACTAAGAGACAACTAAGAGGAAAAATATGAACAATTTGGGGAAAGTGAGGGAAATTGTCTGATTAATTAAAATAAAATGAAAATTAACATGTGCAACTTGGGGAGAGTGTGACATGTGTAGTGGGTGAATAAGCCTTAACTAAATTATTAAAAATTGATTAATTTTGCATGAGAGGACAAGTGTCATTTCTAATTTTCCTATCAATGAAATGAAGGGGAAGAGAGAACTACCATTTTGTTGGATGAATGCTATGGTGCTAAAAAATTTATTGACTAGTTTACATGTGGAGAGTTGGGTTGCAAACTTGTGCAAGAGGTGGAAGCCTATTCTTGGGAGGGCAAGTTTGTGCTACTGAATTTTTGGTTTAATGTGTGTGGCCCCTTTGTGGCTCGGGGGGCTAAGGGGGAAGAAGAGTACCCTTAGCATTGGCTGGGAGGTACCGTTGAAGTCATTGAATTGGCAAGTGAAAGTAAAGAGGAATCACTCAAGCCACATAGAAGAACAACCTCAATTTTAGTTTCATCCATATTTTATTTTCAAGTTATTATAATTAGATAGTAATCTCTTTTGCAAATTGTAGATTAAATGTGTATATTGATCCTTAGATCCAAAATAATTGTATTTCAATTTTAACTCAAGACCGAAATTCATGTGATTTTATGCTTGGACTGTTGTTTATAGTCGGTAATATATCATACATGTATATTGGTAATATAATCTCTATGTTTTAGAAGGAATATGAAATGATTAAATGTTCCTTATGTAAACTCGAATTTAATTTACTGGACGACATAAAAAATCTTTAGTTTTTTTTTTTTTTTTTGAGTAAATCTCCAGGCGTTGATATATTAATCTGTTGGGAAGAATGTTGTCTAGTTATATTTAATCTGCATATCATGTATATAATTTTCAAAATATTGTTTGTGAAATGAAATATAATAAGCAGTTGGTTATTAAAATCTTGTGTTTCTCTTTTAGAAATGTAATTATATATATTGTGAAGGATTAAATCAATCCTCCATTACCTGATAATATGTTCTGGAAGGAGGGTTTGAGATTAGAGAAAAGTCATTATTATTTTTCTACCTTTCAAAGAGTATCCTTGGAGTTAACACACTTACCTCATGAATCTGTCTTGCGAATATTGTCTGTTATGTGACTAGATTTTTCATTAGAATAGCGACCTAGAAATTCACTCTTCCTAACCAATTGTACAATTAGATTAAATTTCTCCTTTGATTCCTTATCCTTCATCATTCTATTTTTAGATAATAGAGGAATTACATCCAATAAAATTCCCTCACTATATCAATTAAATGATATAGTAGGGAATTTCCCTCACTATTCGATTTAAATGAAATTCCCTCACTATATCCATAAGAAACTCATCTAAGAAACTCATGTTATATTCATTTGTGTTTGATTTCTGATCCCAACCCCTTATGTTGCTTCAAATTTCGTTTAAACGATACAACATTGCATCCAAGAGTTTTTAGAGAAAATCATTGAAGATGTTATTAGTAGTGATATTTTTAACTTTACCTTTGAATATCGAAGTCCCAAATTTAGGATAGGTTCACCTCGATTTATTTCACCCAATTTATTATGTTAAAAGGCATACGCCTATTGATAATGAGCACAATTAATGATCTTTTAACCTTATTTAACCTTAAACCCTAATCTGATGGCTATACATTGAAGATGCTAGAATATTCTTAGTCGTCCTCCAAAATCAATGGGTCAGATTTATTGTTCATAACTTTCTTGCATTTATCAAGGCATCTGTTAACATGTTTACTTTTTAACATTTACCTAATCGCATTGAAAAATAACTGTAAGGATATGTAATTGCCACGTTCCATTTATCAACCTAATGCAACCAAATATTACCACAGACGAATTGCCACAAACGTTTTATATTGAGGACACGCGTTCTCAGCCGATACCTTTCGGCGTTCTCAGTCGCGAGTTAACTAGCGACTGTGCTAGTTTATTTACATTGTACTGATGGATGTTATGGAAGACTATTCGCTTATATATTTGGGTGTGAAATCCAGAGTGTGGTGAGGAGATATTCATCCCTCAATAATAACATTCATTGTAGTGGAACCCATAAAATAAAAATATAAAAAAGAGTAAATTATAACGTCAAGTTCGGCGAAATCTAAGGGGAGGGTTAATTTGAATTCGATCCTAAATATCGAGAAATTTTCCACAGCGCATTTTCATTCGTAATAATACATTTCGAGTAGTATACCACGGAAATACGACCTGGATTGTAATATAGTAATTAAGTCCTTGGAATCTGTGTTTGACATGCTCTGTACGATTTGATTTTCCAACGATTCTGGAAATTTCACTTCAGATGGCCCTTACTGCAACAGTTGTTCCATTTGTAAAAAAAAAATCAATCAAGAAAATGGAGGAACCAGAGCCAAGGCGATTTTTGAATTTTCCCTGGAGGGAGGTCCGGAAAGATTGAGTTTGAACCAGTTCAGACAGGAATCGATAAGATGACTATCTTTCTACTAAACAATCTCTAGTTTTATTGTCTTTCGCTTTGTATTTACTCTGTTATCGGTTTTCATTCCCCATTCATTGCATCACGTGTTGTTCATTTTCTCCCGGCGAAACTCGGCCATACTGCCTCCAGTAAGGTACATCAAACTTTTCGTTGAAGCTCCAGTGGAAAATACAGGATGACATATTTGAAACGGGTTAACACTAAAGATTTTGGCACCCAAGACAGGCGTAACTATGCGTGGAACCACTTGCGTCATTGACGACTCCATTTACTCCATATGTCGGTCTGGACTACTTGGATACAGTGTAGTCTCGAGCGGTGACCTCCACACTTCCCAAGCACTAAAGTATCGGTAGACCTATCTGCGGGAGCGGGATTACCGGGCGAAGGTGATTTTGAAATCTGAACTGGTTTTGTGGAGACCAAGATAGACAAAGACATGGGTCTCTCGGCCTGAGGGACGACTAGCTGGGTAGAGAGGACTTTTCTCCATTACAGTGACGGGCGGACTTTTTCCTTCCTTTTCTCTGGCGTCTAGCTGAAGGTATTTTGCTGTGTTTTACAAGACTATACATTCTTCTGGTTTCTGTCTTCCGTTGACAGAAGGCAACGTTACCTTGTTTTCGTCTTTTGAGCTTTGGTATATAGCATAGGACTGTTGTTACCAAGGCTATCTTACTGACTTTTGGCTAATCTGTATTGACCCCCAGACTGTTTTCCATTTGTTGCTCTGCCCTTTTATCCCCTCATGCTCCCCACTTGCCTCGCCTTTTGGATGGGCCCCTGCATCTGACAAACCTTTTGGACTCACCCTGCTTGGCTTATCCTGTTTTTTGTCCCCTTTTAGGCGCCCAATGGAGCCAAATGATCATGTTCCTTCTGCAGAAGGTCAGGGTGATCCATGGGACCACCAGGACTTTATTGATTCGATAGATAACCTTTGTACAAGTCATTTTCTTTCCAAAAACCGCGCTGACCCGAACCTGCTTTTAATCAACAGACCCAAGACCACTTCTTGCTCTGCCAGCTAGTCTCTTCTATCAGCTGCACCTAGGACTGTCGTTTCATCTTTTCCTTCTCTTGAAGCAGCAAATGCTAGCTCTTTTCTGCATAACAGTCATGAAGGTTTTACACAGATAGAACACAGACCCGGCAGGGGAACCTCTTTACCAGGCATCAGGACCTCGAAAGTTTCCCCACCACAAAAAGCTTCAGGTCTCCGCAAGAAACCACAAAAGGTCTGGAAACCAAAACGTAAACATCCCAAACTGGTTCTTGGAATGGATATTGGTCTTTCTGAAGCTTGTAATCTAGCTTTGTGTGCACTAGTAGGGCGTTTGGCTTACAAAGAAAAGTGTACCCAGAAGCTGGAGGTTTGGATCGCACACCACTGGAAACCACTCCTAGGCTACCTGCCTAAACAACTTCAGCTTCTAAATGGATGGCTAGGTTTTATTTTCAAGTCTCCAGAGGATTTTGCATTGATCTTGGAAAGATTCTGGCCTATTGATGGGGGAAGTCTCATGCTTAAACGCTGGAGACTAGGCTTTAATCCATCCACGAAATTCTTTAGCCATAGACACCTATGGGTTCTCCTTCCAGGTCTCCCTCTACAACTCTGGAATTACCGAGCTTTTGAATCCATTGGAGCTTCCTTAGGTCGTTTTCTAATGACAGACAAAAACCAACTTGAGACATCAAACAGAAGAATGGCGCGGATCTATGTGGAAATAGATATACAAGTTGGACTTCCTGAAGTGATGAAGATAGACTAGCGCAACCAACTCGTCTCACAGCGATTGGACTACCTTGGGATCCCATTTCGTTGTTCTATTTGCCGCAGAACCGGTCATCTGAGAAGGGATTGTTCAAAATTCCCACTGCCTGAATTGGACTTAGACCCAACGGAAGATCGGCTTTTCAATGGATATATCTCCTCACCTGAGCAGCCAGCGCAGGAGACTCCTGAACTGAGTGGATTCGATACTTCTTCGGGTAACAACATTTTGGTTAAGTTACAAAATTGTTGTCCTTCTCTTTATGGTTCACTCTCAGCCCGGGATAGGCTCCACATTATTGAGCAAGCAGACCTTATAATGTCTCCTGACCCTTTGCCTCCCCTCGCAAATCAGTCTGTCTTCTCTACTTTGCCCCCAGCTTGCAGACCATCTTCACCCGAGCCTACTCCAACAGTCAACACGAGCTCTACTCGCCCCTTACCTTCTCCTACTAGAGTTTCAGGGAAGGTTCCCATTTCGGTGATAGATTTATCTCAAGTTTCCTTCTCCCCAGCTGGATTTTCTGAAAAGTCCCATTCAGGTACACAACTAGATAACTTGATCCAAGACTTTATCCCAGCAACCACCCTTCCATTCGATTCGATACCCTTACAAACCTATAATGGGAAAACCCTAGTGCAAACTTCCCCTCCTCCTACTGATCAGCCTTCTTCATCCACGAGAAACCCTACTCCAGTTATAGATCCTACCTGGTCAAAAGGTATCGGGCTGGAACTTTCGCCACTAAAAACACGCAGTGCGCGAAAGAAGACTCTGACAAATTCGTCGTCTTTGGCCATTTCTACCTCTATTCCAACTCATGAGGCGCTTAGAGATTTAAAAGCCCTTGCAAGAGGGAAATCATGATTCTGCTATCCTTCAATGTGAGAGGGGTTGGAGGGCCCCTGAAACAAGCCTCCATGCGAAGACTCCTCGAACAGACCCAACCGTATATCATCTTCTTACAAGAAAGCTTAGTGGAAGCAGCAGTGGCCAAGGATTTTCTGCATCAGTTCCGTCCGAGCTGGTTCTCCTACGCAGCAAGCTCGGTGGGGAATTCGGGGGGCCTACTGGCCTCTTGGGATCCAAACTTATTTGATCTCGCACCTTTGCTAAGCCCAGGGGGTATCCTACTTTCTGGATTTGTCTTTGAACTCAACAGATCCATCAACTTTCTCAACGTCTACGGTCCCTGTTCTAACCGAAAATCATTCTGGCAACGACTCAATGACCTAGGCTTACTGGCGGCCAAGAATCTCATTCTGGCTGGTGATCTCAACTTAATTACCAGTCCTGAAGAAAAATGGGGTGATAAGGCGTTGTCTGATCCCTTATCAAAGTTCTTTAATCATATTTTTTACAAAAATGCATTGATTGACATGAAGCCTGCCGAGCTTTTGCCCACCTGGAGGAATGGTCGACAAGGATCTGAAAGCATAGCAAAAAGACTTGACCGCATTCTTATCGCTGAGGAGCTACTCCTGCCCTCATATTGTAGCCGAGCCTGGGCAATTCATCCCTTCCTATCAGACCATGTACCTATCTGTCTACAGTTGGGGGAGGGCCGCTATGGATCTGGCAAGCCTTTCAAATTTAATCATCGATGGCTAAGGGAGACTTCGTTCAATACGTTGGTAAAGGAGGTTTGGATGGATCACCATCTCATGATTTCTGAAGACGCCCAAGTACGCCTGATTAGAAAGCTCACATCTTTAAAAAATCAAAGGATTCTTTGGTTAAGGGATAAAAAGAATTTAGAACGGGCAGAGTTAACCCGAATTGATTGGGAGCTGGAACTTTTACAATTACAAAAGCTACAGGATCATAGGAGTGGGGACATTGACTATAAAATTTTCCAGCTGGAAGAAGCCCGGAATGTGCACCTTCAGGAAGACGAAGAGAGATGGAGGTTGAAGAGCCGTATGCTCTGGCTGGCTGGAGGTGACAAAAACACCAGATACTTTCACCAATTAGCCTCCTCTAGGCGAGCAAAAAAGTACCTCTGGGACATAGAGGATGAGAACGACATTTTACATCACTCTCAGGTAGATCTCAAAATCGCTACATTCAACCATTTTAATGCTTTTTACAAGGCTGCACCAGTTACATCCTTAGCGGCCCAGACAGAATTAGCTGGTCTTTTCCCGAAGTTGGTCACACCTGAGGAAGCTTTGTCTCTAGAATCCCCCTGCTCAAAGGAGGAATTGCTAGTAGTTCTAAACAGCTTTAAAAAGGAGAAAAGTCCTGGTCCCGACGATTGGTCAGTCGAACTGTTCATACATTTTTTCGATCTTATGGGACAGGACCTCCTGGATGTGATTGAAGATACGAGGCGCAGAGGGAAAGTAAATTCCCAGCTAAACAATACTTTTATTGTACTGATTCCAAAATCAAATCTACCCAGGCATTTTAATGACCACCGTCCCATTTCTCTCAGTAATCTCAGTTACAAAATTATCACAAAACTTATAGCCAGAAGACTTCGTCCCTTTCTCTCCAAGGTTCTATCGGAAGAACAGCTTGGCTTCCTAAAAGGAAGACAAATTCTTGATGCCATTGGAGTTACCCAAGAATGCATTCACTCGATAAAGACAAAAAAGCAAAAGGCCATTCTTCTTAAGTTGGACCTTAAAAAGGCTTTTGACTGCATTAACTGGAACTTTCTGCATCTGACACTCATACAGAGCGGCGTGGGAATCACGACAACGAGCTGGATCATGGGTTGTATCTCCTCAGCCACCATGGCTGTCCTGATTAATGGTGAAGCTTCAAAGAATTTTCACTATGAGAGAGGGCTCCGTCAGGGATGCCCTCTCTCACCTCTTCTCTTCATTTTCATCTTGGAAGGCCTCGACATTTTACTTAAGAACAAACAAGCAGAGGGGCTTTTGAAAGGGATAAATATCACGGGACTGACACATATTCTGCATATCCTTTTCATCAACGACATTTTGATATTATCAAATGCAAATCTTGCTGAATGGACCACCATTCATTCTATACTAATTGCTTTTTGTGATGTTACAGGACTAGATATCAATGTTCAAAAATCAGTCTTCCTTTCAACAGATGTCCAAGACCCTTTGCTTACAGATTTAAAAGACCTGTATGGAATTTCATCTCTGGGGTTATGAAAGGGATTTTCCTATCTGGGACACTTCTTAAAATCCTCCTGCTATACAAAACATGATTGGGCCTGGTTAGTTAACAAATTTGAAGCCAAAATTCTAAACTGGCATAACAGATATCTCTCCATGGGAGGAAGATATGTCCTGATAAAGGCTGTTCTGGAAAGTATCCCGGTTTATTGGATGGCTTCAGCACATATCCCGACAACGATTTTGGTTTCTCTTCGTCAACTCATCTTCTCCTTCCTTTGGTCGGGCAGCAAAAAGAACAATGGCTTTCATCTCAACAAATGGGAGGTGCTATCAAAACCAAAACCTTTGGGAGGTTGGGGCCTCAAAAATCTACCCCTTTTTTATACAGCGCTCACGGCTAATACTCTGTGGAGAATTCTAACTAAACCAAGCCTGTGGAATCGAGTTATCTCAACAAAGTATCTCCGTCAACTCCCGGTTCATCTATGGATCAGATTTGCCTCAGGCAGCCCCATAAAAGGTTCTCGAATCTGGAAACATCTCCTTTCCTCCCTTCCGGTTCTTTTAAAATGGATCTCGTGGATTCCGGGTAATGGTTGCCTAATTGAAGTCAGCGGAGACAACTTCCTTGGCTTGGGGAGTAAAGTCTTACTCTCTCCCCCTCTTCTAGCGCACCTTCATGCAAAAAATATTATCTTTTTGAACCATTGCTGCTATCAGACATCTGAAAGTCCGTTTGGTGACTCTTGGCTCAGTGGAGCAGATCTTCAACTTGAGCCCAAGCTTCAAACAGAATGGGATGGCTTCATCAGGACTATCATTGAATCGGGCCTGAGATTACAAAATAAACCGGATTCTATTAGCTGGACGGGAGGTGATGGCTCGGGACAGCTCAAGGTAAAAAATCTCTATCTTGCTTTGACTACAGGTTGTCGGATTCCTATTAAAGACAGCTGGAGACTTAGAATTTGGAAAGATGACTACCCCATGAAACTTAAACTTTTTGCATGGATCCTGACTGAAAACAAATTGTTGATGTGGGATAAGCTACAAGCTCGCGGCTGGGAGGGCCCAAGCCATTGTATTCTCTGCAAGACGACCATCGAATCCACTCTCCACGTGTTCTTTCATTGTCCCTTCGTTCGTGCGATCTGGTCAGTCCTCCAATCCGCGCTGAAGATCATCTTTCCATGGTCGGGCTCCAGCATTCATGACTGTATGCGCACCTGGTTCAAGGAAAACAGCTCTCAGGAATTGATCCTTATCCATCTCTGTTGGCGAGTATGGAAAGCTAGGAATGAAAAAAAAATTCAAGAGAAGACTCCTTCTTCTATTGGTATCACAAACCTATTTCTTGCGAAAGCATCAAGCCACAAACCGGTGATAAAGGCTTCACCTACCAGTCGACTTACCTTTAGTATCCCTATTGATAGAACAGTGGCCTGGTTTGACGGAGCCTCACAACAAGGAGGTGCACTTTCCGGAGCCGGGGGGAAAATTGTCTTAAACTCACACTCCTGTATTCGTTGGACCTTGAACTGCGGACACGGATCTAATACAAAAGTAGAGCTTCTAGGTGCTTGGGTTTCACTAGTCCTGGCAAGTAGATACACCGAATACATGATACTTCTTGGAGACTATAAACTGATCATCGACTGGTTAAATGGTCGTGCTGACTTCCAGGTAGCAGTTCTTGGAAGCTGGAAAGAGAGAACAAAAGAAGCAGCTTTGTCATACAAAAATCTCTCTTTCCATCACATCTTTCGAGAAGAAAACAGCGAGGCAGATTCTTTATCAAAAATCTCTTTGCATCTCCCTTCGGGCTATATCTGCTTTGCTTTTTGGGAGGATGGTAATGAAGGTCCTACAAACAAGATTAAGATTTGACTTGTCTTATCACCTTGGGTCTGAAATTCATTGATCGGCAGCGATTTAGTCATGTTTTCTGAGTTGTTGGTCTTGATCGGAAGCGAATTTGATAAGAATCGGAGTTGCAAGTCTTGATTGTCTTGAAAAGTTTTCAGGAGTCTTTTTGCTTGTCTTCAATAGAGAGCAGCCTGTCGTTTTGCTTCGATCTATGTAAAATCTTATATCCTTTTGAATATAAAAAGTATTTTTCTCGTGGAAAAAAAAACAATTGTTCCATATGAGAGAAATAATATATATATATATATATATATATATATATATATATATATATATATATATGAGGATTAGATTGAGATTAAATTGATATCATAACTAGTTAAATGAATACTACCCGCCTCTAGCAGTGGTTATGATTGGTGGGTAGATAAAGCATGAGAATGACTCATGGCGTATAACAATGCTAATGCGCGGGCTCTCCCTTTGCCAGTTAATACGATCGACACTTGGTATGGGCTGAGCTTAAATCGTTGTTCTTTGGCACACTCGATTTTGGGGTAGTGACATTCGGATGGTAACTCTGAAGGTTATTCGATATTAAATTCTATCTGCTTCATATCAAATAGTTAATTTAAGTACTCTGGGTAATTTTAGACTTACTTGAACTTTGTAGTGTAGACTAAATGTCCGTACTCATCTTCTCCATCCTACCTTTACTAAGAGTCTAATAATTCTTCTTTATTCTATACAATCGACTCATTCTGGTTATACGATATTCCTCCTATATCTATCTATATATATATACATTGATTTATGATGTATTTGTAAATTAAATTGCAATGCCAAAGAAAGGAAAGTAAATGTTTGGATATTATATAATTTTTTTTTTTTAAATGATTGATGATATACAATAAGAGTTTATTGGTTATATAAGGATTATATAATTAGAAACAAAGGAAATGATTAATTAAGTTAGGTAATTTAAAATTCATGATAGGATCACCCCTGAGTTCGGAAATTATAGATATCCATATAATTTCTTATGGATATAAATTAGAACGAAATGGGTGAAGAATTTATCTTCTAGTTCATTAATGAGTTTTATTGAAAACTTGCTAATAAAGGATTTTAGTAAATGTTTCCTACTTTGATATTTTGTGGAATTATTCAATTACTTTATTTTAAGAACCTAATTGAGTTATTATTTTAAGACTTTGTTATAGTTAAACTTTGAATTTTGAATTTTATTATTTTGTTTAAATATTTATATTTATTTATTTCTAATATGATTGGGTAATTTTTTAAGGATCTTATTGTAGAAAGGACAACGCCGCATTAGACCGCTTTATTCACGGGGATAAGTTTAACAAAGACTTATTAGACGAGAGCCAGTTTAATAAATGCAAAAGTTCTAAAGTAATTAATGTATAAGGGGTAATACGTTTTGTATTAAAAGATTTATGAGCCTTTATATAAAGACGAGTTATGTACTTCTATTAAATAAAGACTTGTTCGTGCCAAAAGTAGGAGAAATATGGGCTCTAATATCAAAGTAGGAGAACTTTATGTAAAGACGAGTTATGTACTTCTATTAAATAAAGACTTGTTCGTGCCAAAAGTAGGAGAAATATGGGCTCTAATATCAAAGTAGGAGAAATAATATATATAAGGGCAGTGCCATCACATCAGACAAGTTTATCAACTTTATTCACAGGGATCAATTTAACAAAGACTTATTCAACTAGAGCCAGTTTAATAAATGCAAAAGTTCTAAAGTAATTAATGTATAAGGAGTAATATGTTTTGTATTAAAAGATTTATGAGCCTTTATATAAAGACGAGATATGTACTTCTATTAAATAGGCGTACGTTAAGGTTCGTAAAAACCATTAATGGAAGCCACCATCCAATGCATTAATGCATTGATGCAGATGGCTCGATCTGGTGCATTGATTGTTTGGCAGATCTGGCCAGCTGGTTATTAGCTACTTCATGTATCCCTCCTTTACCATACAACCACAGAAACAGTTATGCTTTAGCATACAACTCTTTACAGTTGCACTTCAACTTCATGTCGGACGAATCAACCCTTTCAGACCCCACATTGCAACTGTTGACCAACTGCGCTCCAGCCTCCTACACCTCTTCATGAACGTGACTTGCCTAGTCGAAGCGTTAGCATACAACAGGGGAAGGGAAAAGTTCCACCAACAGGCAATGTGAGATTACAACAACAGGTGACTGCCATCTATAGTCTCTCTCGTCGGTAAATAATCTTTTTGTTTTCTCATGGAAATTGTTTGTAACCCAAACTGCACTCGTTTTTTGGATTTCTAGCACTGTTTTTCATTTAATTTTATGTTGATGCATGCAATCGTATTTCCTGGCACTTGGCATTAACTATGGTCTGTGTAGCACACAATCTTAAACCATTGTCGTCGGTAGTGGCCCTGATAAAAAACCTGCAAGTCGACTATGTCAAAATCTATGACGTCGATCCCCTTGTTCTCTAGAGAACACCAAGCTACTCTTAACCATCCAAAACCCTATCTTTCCCATCTGTATCCCGACTTATTAACTCCTTCCTGGAAACGAGAAATTTACTTACCTGGACTGATTTAATGTTTTTCTTAGATTCGTTTCCTTCGGCGTCGAGCCTGATATGAAGCAGAGATACAGAGAGAAAGAGAAGAAAGACAGCCAAGAGCAAAGCCATACTAGAAAATTGTTGAAACCATTTTTGAGGAGCAAAGCCATACTAGAAAATTCTTGAAACCATACTGGTGCTATGCAACTACAACTACAACCGTAAGTCATTCAATCAATCAGTCAGTGAAATCATTTTTTCTCTTTACTCAAAGCCATGTTTCTCTTTACTCTATATCAGAAAATTGAATTTTCAAAAAACTGAATTTAGCTTAGACCTCAGTTTGGTACCTTTTTATGCCTTTTCTCTTTGGTCACATACACAAATACCTATTTACACCAAATCCCTTTGGTATCCCATTTCCAGGAACTAATCCCATTCCTTCCTTCTCTCATTGGATCCACACCTAGAATTGGATTTGCATCTCAATCCACACAAGCCGAGGTACTTATCAACTATCTTTCCACTTACAATTCTTACTATTATACCGAAAGACTTGACCGGAAATAGGGTAACGAAAGCTCAGTCTCGATCTAGAACTTGGAATTATCAATTTGGATCTAATTGAGTAGAGGGCAGGAATAACGAATCGGTTACAACAGTTGCATACTTAGGATCAACAAAAATAAGGACCAAGAGAATTCTACAAGAAGCCTTGGCCTAAGCTTCCCCCAAGAATCCCACGTGCGAGTTCCCTCCCTAGCATACAATGTGGATTCGAGGAAGAGTTCTCAGATGCCAAATGTCAAGATGAATTCACATGTGTTGGTTGTGGAGCCTGATTATCTTCCTGATTCAGAGGTCCTTGCTTTCAGCCGTGTTTATACCCCATGAAGTATTTACACCCCAGAAGTATGTACACTCTTCCACGCGGGGGAGTGCAGAGAGGGGGTATCCCCTCTGCGGGGTCCGGGGGGGCTATCCGCCCGGCTGGGGGGTCTGGGGGCAAGCGGGCCCCCAGCGAGGGTTCGGGGGCGAAGCCCCTGAAGCAAAAATTGCCTTGTAAAAGTATATTGTAATTTCATTGTAAATATGGACCGTTCATTATAAGGTCGCAGATCTAACGGTAGAGATTATGTTAGGGTTTTTTTCCCTAGAAGGCAACCCTCTTTTATGAGGGAAATGTATTGCGCTATGGATGATGGAGAATATTGTATTCTGAGAGAGGAGACTGTGAGAGAAAGAAGAGGAAGTTACAGTGGGTTTTGCTGTAGGTTGTATCCCTTCATTTGCTGGATAATAATAAAGGAAGGACTTGGCAATTTCTCTGGTGGACGTAGCCCACACTGGGTGAACCACGTAAATCTGTGTCTCTCTTCTATTGTGTGTCTTTTGTGTTTTGTTTCTACATTTGTTTTATTTTATTGCTCCGCGGTCTTGTTTTTCTAACAACTGGTATCAGAGCGTAAGGTAACTCGCAGGAAAAGAGGGTTCCTGGTTCGAGTGGGAGCAATGTCGGAATATGGAAAGTTTAGGGTCGAGAAATTTAACGG
>ML820780.1:20453-72935 GCA_009831015.1 Picea engelmannii
TATATTGTAATTTCATTGTAAATCTGGACCGTTCATTATAAGGTCGCAGATCTAACGGTAGAGATTATGTTAGGGTTTTTTTCCCTAGAAGGCAACCCTCTTTTATGAGGGAAATGTATTGTGGCTATGGATGATGGAGAATATTGTATTCTGAGAGAGGAGACTGTGAGAGAAAGAAGAGGAAGTTACAGCGGGTTTTGTTGTAGGTTGTATCCCTTCATTTGCTGGATAATAATAAAGGAAGGACTTGGCAATTTCTCTGGTGGACGTATCCCACACTGGGTGAACCACGTAAATCTGTGTCTCTCTTGTATTGTGTGTCTTCTATGTTTTGTTTCTGCATTTGTTTTATTTTATTGCTCCGCGGTCCTGTTTTTCTAACAACATGTCCCTGCCTGTTTATAAATTTTAGAATAAAAAATTATTATATTGTCAAAACAATACAGTTTCAATTTGATATAGTCTCTTTCTCTGTTACATGTAAATGTTTCACAATGAAAATACAAATAGGACTGGAATGTTTTACTTGTAGACATTTACAACACAAATTTCAATTGTCGACCTTCTTTCAATGATCTTGCATGCAATATATCAAGGATGATATCTATGATTTTGTCCAACTTGTTCGACTCTGCTCTGTCGGAAAGGTACTTGTCTTGGCTTTGCAAAACACTGTCGAAAATATCATTAACAATGGTGCTAGGCTCACTCTTTGATGCCTTTCCTCCTTGATTATTCTATGCCATGTACAACTTAACACAGACATCATTCCTCGCCTCGATCAAATAACATAGAAATAACAAATAAATTCGTGAGCATCTTCCTTCCTTCTAGACCTGAAATGCTTTCCAAAGAGCTTTAAAGAGCTCTGGATCTTCACATGAGCATCACTGCTAGAGATGAGCTCACTATGAACTTCTCCAACAAAGAAAGGGGACAAAGCATACTATGGTTGTTTTCCGTCTTCCTTGTATAAGGGGATTAGCATAGGACAGGAGGAGTTATTCGTTGATATCATGATATAACTCTACCCACTATACAAAACAATCCTTATCGCCAATAGGAGATAAGCACCCTAGTGAGGTCGGGGAGGGGTAGAAAACGAGAATAATGGGAACTAGGCCACTTTGTTTCACACTCTGGTCTGGTAGGAGGCCCAGAGGATTCATGAGTCTAATAAAAAAAATCTAGCGCCTATGACCAACTAGCTTATTCACAGGACTTGGGGACTGATGCATGGAAAAAAAAGAGTTAGCTGACAAACCATACCAATGTAGAATCTGACCGACTTTACCTGGTAATGGTTTCATGGGCCAACTATTCATCTCCATGGAGCTAAACCAGCTACTAGAAAAAAAGATGGAAAAACAACATTGTTTTCTTCATATCTCAGACTCACAGACTCACATCACGAAACATTCTACTTGTTCATAGGTCGAGTAGGTTGTAGGTTTAGCACTTATATCTTCATTTAACTGAATTGAAAATAAATGAGGATCATCATCAGTGGAAGAGATCCTCACAACGTTTGGCTTTTAGGGAGGGACAAAAGCTAACATTCCAAGACCATACATAACTGGAAGAACCGACCCGAGACTGTACATAACTGGAAGAACTAACCCAAGAGAGAGCTCCTCCTACCCAATAAAGAAGGGTCTCCACATCAAAATCATGAGTTGCAGACATGAATAAGTAGTCAGAGAAAACAAGCCACAATAGATCCTTGAAATTGGACACTTGGTTGCGAAAGCAGGACATGCAGTTGAAACAAGCCACCATGTGGGACATTTCGTTGTAGAAGCAGAAGCGGGACACGTGGGTGAGGATGTAATAGACTATACATAGCTCTATGAAAATCAATTTGATACCTAATGATATTTACAAATATCATTAATATATTAGGTAGAGCCCGGGCGACTTCTACACATTTTTTGGAGGCATCCTATTGACTGCAATTTGTTTCGATAGAGTTATATACAATTTTATTGTCCATATAAATGAACTTGGTCTCATCTGATTTAATTCACGGGCAACACCAAAAGAGTCTATTTGATCCCAAAAAACGTTGAATATGCCCTCAGATATTGTAAATTTGAAGTTTTAATTCGGTGAAGCGAATATGGTGAGTTAATGTCCTCTCCTCTGTTGTTGGGGCGTTATTATTGCATTAGTTACAACAACGTTGAGTCGTTGTTAGGGCGTTATTAATGCATTCGTTACAACAATGTTGAGCCAGCATACACGTCATTCTCTTCATTAGGTGGCAGGCGACGTCTAGACATTAGAAATTTATTCATTGGAGGTTTTAAAAATTAAATATTAATTAAAATATATTTTTTAATTCTTCATCCTTTTCTATAATGTTTTAAATATTATTTTAATTATAAATATAAAATTGTAATTTTACACAATTAAAATCAAATTAAAATTATATTACATTCCTAACTCTACTCTATTTAAATTAAAATTGTATTTGATTCCTAACTCTACTCTATATGTTTTGATACATGTCAATCATCCTACATCATTTTGAGGCATGCCAATCATCCCACGTCATTAAAATTACAGATCCATGCATATAAATCTTTTTTTTTAATTTACAATGGATCAGATTCTGGTGAAAATGGATCATTTTAAAAGACATCACATTCAAATTGAGATTTAAAATTTTCAGGATTATAACAGTAGTGTTGATCCAATTTCAGGATTATAACAGGATTTTCACTAGAATTTGATCCATCGTAAATTAAAAAAAAAAGATTCAATTTAAAAAAAAAAATTATATGCATAGATCTGTAATTTTAATGCCATCAATGGACCACAAAAATATATTGCAAAGCGATGCCCTCTATCAGGTTATTCTCATCTCCACTGGCATCCATGTCCTTTTAAATAAATATATTAGGGCCATTAGTCATTAAGTTAATGCTTGTGTATTGGTGGATTGTATCGGTATTGGTTGTGTGAATTGTGAATGTAGTTGTATATTGGAAACAAGCGTGTACCCTAGCAAGCCAGAGCTATTACAGGAGCTCTGGTAATTGACTGCCATGCATTCTCGTACGCCCTACCTATCTACCTGGTAATTATGGGTTTGACATTTATGATGATTTATAGATGTACATTATTTTCTTTTACCCTCAAAAGAAAAACAAACTTTCTCTAAGCTGCGTTATGTTGCTCACCCTCGCATATAATATAATTTATATATAATATATTATATTAAACATAATTTTCATTTATGCCTTTTTCAATTACATTTTTTCCAATTATATTTACACGTTTTTTCCAATTATATTTACTTTGCGGCAGGGACATCGCTACTACAATAGCACTTCATAAAAAAAATAGTTTTAAAACGGCAAAAAAATTACCTCCTTTTGTATACCAGCTTGTATGGACATGTACCTAGATGCTTTGACTAACTCTTAAGCCTAAAACTATCTTTAAACACTCACTTCTTACCTCACCCTTTTCTTAGTTGCTCCTCTCATACAGGGAGATATTTAAACAGGTGAGATATTTAAACAGGGAAATATTTAAACACTTGCTCCAAATTGAATTACAGTGTAAATAAAACATGTTTTTCTAAACTAGTTCAGTACAATAGATTAATCTATTACCTCCAAAGGGATAATGGGGGCATTGAAGAAATCCTGGGCAAAAGTGAACCTCTGGTTCAACTTGTTGCATGCAGTGGATGACCTAACGCAGTTTCTGATAAGATTCCACCTACCAAAACTCTCTACACGTGGCGTAACCGCCCAGAGAAGTCATCGAGGCATGTCATATTTCAATGACATGCATCATAATGGGTTCTCTGAACTATGTTTTATTGCTTAGTCTGAATAACTGTGATCTGTTCCTTCGTAAATTTTCATCATCGGATGCAGACCGTTCTGACGCCTGATTGCTCTAACTAAACTTTCAGCATCGGATGTAGATCGTTCTGACAAATTTTTTGCAGCAGAGCAAAGACCAACCATTTAGTCGATTCACCAACTAGCAGGGAGAGCACAAGACTATCCCAAAATGGCTGAGAAAATGGATAACACCAACATATCGACTTTCTCAGAAATTGAAACAAAGAAAGTCGAATGCAACTTCTCTTATGGATATGATGCAAAAATACAAAACAAAAAATCAAAACAAACACAATGCCAGGCAAGGAAAATTACAGTTAGAAAATACAGAAAAGAATGTCAGGCTCCTAGCTAACCCTTGTATGCTAGGGTAGTCTCGTTGCTGCTACTAGTAGGTGTAGGCTATGACACATGGACCAAAACAAAATGCCTTTTCATGCATTTTTCCTTATGTATGCATGCATTTTGCCTCATGTATGCATGCAGGTTCAACCGGCGGCAGGTGCTAGACTCCTATGTGGGCGTTTATTGGTAGAGTATCGGTATTTTAACTGGTCTCAGGTCCCAACCTTTCGATGATGAAATGTTCTTTGGAAAGAAAAGATCCAGTTGTTTCATATCGAGCATCAGTGGCTTCCCTGCCTTAAATACCACAAAGAAAATTGATCTCATGTACACGAAAGCTAGTCAGCCTGGAGCCAAGCTAAGCGCCTTAAAGCATAGTTGAAAACAGTGGCAATTCTTTCTTTTGTGTACACCTAGTCGAAATTGGTTTGGCTTTGCTGCTAGACGAGTTAACTTGGTCCCGAGTCTGGCTGTTGTCGGCATGTCAAACTTTCCAGCAATGTTAGGCCCATGAAAGGAAAAGAAAAGCTATCATTTTGAAGGATCGCCACTGCTGAGTTTTGCCAGGTCTAATCTCCGTAGGGGTCTTTTATAATCTAACACTTTCATAGTTCAATTCATTAAGTTTGTTTTTCCTTTGGCTGTCAGGTGGAACCAAGTCTTTTATTTTTGAATCTTAAATAAAGATTCTTCTAGAAAGTTAAACTAGATGTACATTTTGTAATACTAAACAATATGAGTCTTGGTGATCTTATTCCTAGATCTAGGCTTTAATGATATACCTATTTTTCATGAATAAAATGCATCATTTAAAACTAAAAAAGTTAATTTAATAGTTTGGAGTAACAAGTATTATTTATAATGTTAATTGATCACATGATCAAGATTAGAATTAAGTTGTTCCTGATAGGTTTAGAATCCAATATTTGTCTTGTTTTGGGCTGATCTCCAAATGGTTTGAATACTTTAGATTCACTGGTAGCGTTGACTTCATTTTAGTCACATGTAGCACTAAAAATAAAATACCTGGAGTTATAGGGCCAATTCTCTCTCTTCCTTCTAATAGAAAGGGTTGCCATGGTTTTCTACATCTGTATTGAATTGTTGATCAGCTTGAGGCCAGATGTCTATTTGGAGATTTTAAATGAATCTTTTTATTTCAAATTGTGCATCCTTCCATGGTTGTAAAATACATAAAATTAAGTAGAAGGGAACATAATTCATTCCACATGTAATAATTACTCTGATATTATGCCATATCAAGAAAATAAGTATAGGTTTTTAAAGTGGTTTGAGTTATGGAAATGATACTCAAATGCCTAAGTTAACATAAATTAACCATAAAGTTGAATAGAGTATGTTCTAGATATATTTGTAGAATAATTTGTTCGATTGTTACAATAATAGATAAAAAACATTTAAACAACAATAATAATTTTAAACTAAAAATATTTCAAATATTATTATTAATTAAATTAAAAATTAAGTATTTTCTCAAAATTAATAGAACCCTCTTTAACACTACATTGAATTTGTTACTAAAAATATGAAATGGCACTTTTTATTACTAGAGTTGACTTTATTGTCTCTCAATTAGCCCTCAACGAGCCATCCTTCGAATCCTTGATGAACCCTCGACGAACCGTCCTTCAAATCCTTAATGGATAGGGTCTCTCACACTTGTTTTCTTTCCCTAAAAATACCTTTGTATTTCAAAACAACGATTCATACCATTTTATAAAAGGTCAGATGTCAAATAAGTCTTCTTAATTTTTTTATTTATAAAATAAAATATAGCTATGGACATTATTTTTATTTTAAAACTTATCCCAATACTACTTGGATTATATATGTATAGTTTTAAGTATAACCACCTTCGACAATTTGTCTTCATCTCTGTTAGGATTATTATATACTTGTATTTGTGCTAGTCTATGTTTGTTCACCTTTGTGAAGTGGCATAGATTAAAAACACTTACATTTATCAGTATATCTTTTATGGTAAATCTGTTATTGTAGAGTAAAGTTAAATAAAATGTGAATTTTACTGTACCTAATAGTTTTAAATGCTATTGCAGTTTTCCATGACAACAAGAATAAAGATAGCACAAGATTGATGGCTTATTTCCCAATTCACATGATTTCATGTGAAATGGAGTTTTCACAAATAACAGCTAGAATACATATAGCACAAGATTGATGGTTGGTTTCCCAATTCACATGTAAAATGGAGTTTTCACAAATAGCACAAGATTGGGCTTGTCTCATTGCATTATTGCTTTTTATGTTGTTTCTGAAAAGAAGAAGTGGATGTGTTTGCATATGTGACTTTGTTTTTGTTTATTGTATTATCCTCAGTTGAAGCATAGATGCCATGTTCTCAATATTTCAATCAAACTACTGCTTTGGGACCGAAACAACAAACCAATAAGGCAAATTTGCAGTTTGGGATTTCCAAGAAGCATGAAGGGTTCTCACCATATGTGAATATGAGGTACCATATGGGCCCTGTGTTGACTTCTGCTATCAATCTCTATAAAATTGGAATATGGAGTAAGAAGGAGAAGAGGGTTATCGATGAGTTTCTTCTATTTATCTCTAATAATACAAAGAACCCTTTTGTCGGTCAGTGGTGGAAAACGGTGCAGCTCTATACAGTTCAAACTGGTGTCAATATTAGCAGAAACATAGTTATTGCAAGTCAACACAAGGATTACTACTCCCATGGTAAGATAATGAGTTGGCTAACTATTTAAGACAGGCATGCTTCCCAATTACAATAAGTTATTGAGCGAAGAAATTATAGTCTCTAAGACAAATATCACCACAGATTATAAGAGTAAGAATGTCCTTCCAGTTTAGAGAGTAATGGATTTTTTTGGTTCTATGTAGGTCAAATTACCAACACAACTAATTGAGATGACCCCAACCCCTTCCCCTTAGGCGTTCATAGAGTAAATAGGGTAGAGTAAATAACAAATTGCACTGATGTTCTATTTATTTTATGTATCCCCTATGGATATATAAATCATAGACAAAACATTAATTTTTTGAAGGAGTGGTTCAAATTGTGCATCCTTCCATGGTTGTAAAATACATAAAATTAAGTAGAAGGGAACATAATACATGCCACATGTAATAATTACTCTGATATTATGCCACTTGGATCAATAAAATAAGTATAGGTTTTTAAAGTAGTTTGAGTTATGGAAATGACACTCAAATGCCTAAGTTAGCATACATCAACCATAAAGTTGAATAGACTATGTTCTAGATATATTTCTAGAATAATTCCTATGAAAACTCCTTAGTTCCTTTTATACCCTTGGGAAATCTCGTATACAATTCACCATAACTGTTTGTTTGATGTTCTAAAAATATCAACTTTCACCATACTTGTTTGTTTGATGTTCTGAAAATATCAAATATAGAAATATTTTCAATAAACTTTTCTTATTATCATAGTCTTTAGCAATGCATCATTACTTTTCATTTTCAAACTTGCCTAGCATATCTCTTTAGCAATGCATCATTACTTTTCTTTTTCAAACTTGCCTAGCATATCACAAAGCAATTTTATCATGCATCTGCAATCAACATTCATGTACTGTATAATATACTATATGTTCATAGGTATTGCATAGTTTATCTACATATCTCCATACCAAAAAAAAATGTAAATGTGCAAGGTGTATATTGATATGAAAAATAATAAAAATATATATTATCTATACTTTATTTTTACATGCTAAATGTTTAAATGTTTAAACTAGGAGAAGCTGGACAAGTGAAGGAAGTATTGGCACTCAAGCATCACAAACAACACAAGAACAACAAATTCACAGGTAAACACATATAGATTATTTGTCCATTATTTTAAGAAAATAAATGCATTTTCTGGTACTTCTATGATGCAATTCTAATGTAAATGTCATATCCAATTATCATTTTCAGCTCACAAGAAACAACAGAAAGAACAACCAAAGAAACCAGCATAGCACAACAACAACTTAAAAAGTATGTATATAAAAAATGTAGCTGATACAATGCACTTAGATTGTATAGTTATGCAACAAAGGTATATAAACTATAACTTGCATCGCTTATTTTATGCATTCCTTGTATGTAGGCCTAGATATACTGCTTCTACTATAGTATCCATTGAAGGCTTGAACAGTCGTAGAACTGGACAAATTTTTGTTGGAGACATCATGACCGTATATAATACATATCTGGACAAAACAAATAAGTCACGTAGAATTTTGCGTGCTGAGATGACAGATGGAAATGGCATTATGACAATTACATTGATTGTTCCAACACATCTTATTCGAAAACATGAACAAAATATCTTACCTGGCAATGGACTATCCATTACACATTTTAAAATTTTGCCAAAAACTAACTATGATCGTGGTGACTGTGATCGTATTATATCACTAGATGAATTCAGTGTTGTAGAAACAATTGTTGTTGTTTGCAAAGAGTACAACTTCATACCAGACACAACAATTAAACAATTTACAGAAAGTATAGCTCCTTACCCAATTGGCGCAATTGGAGTTGTTGTGACAACTGCAAAAAAAGTGGGGATGTAGTACATTTTACATATAAAAGATGGCAACTCAGAAAATGACAAAGCAATGGTACAACTTCCATATTTAGTTCTTTTACTTTCAAATTTATATATCCTCAATAAGATTACATAATTACAATGATGTTTCATGTTTCAACTTCAATTGTTTGAAACATATGAACATTTTTTTACATCAATTGAACAACAACTACAAAACARAGAATTTCCTGTGTTGTTGGTCAAGAACATTACAAAGAGAAAAGATGTAAAAGAAAAGATATTCYGCACAACACAATCRACATTTATAACAGTGCTCAGGAYAGATGCARCACAATCTTTGAAGAAAATAACTARCTCAACAAATGTTGTAAGTATATAGATGTATACCTRCATTTAAAAACTTCATGCATATCATTATTTAAAAAACATATGTATTTTGTTGTTCTATTRTTAACTACAATATTGTATAAACAGGTTGAAGGTACACTGAAAATAGCAAATGTGTATTCAACTCCTTTTGAACCTGTATGTGCCATTTGCAATTTCCCAGCCAGTGCTTCTGCATCAGTAGAAGATACAACAATTGATTGCATGAAATGCAACCAAAAATGTGATTTTCTTTATAGACACTGCATAAACGGTATTATTAGAAGCATTGCCAATAGTGTTGTGCAATGCATCATTAGAGAACCTATATTACAAACATTGCTTCCTGATCTGATACAAATGCCATATGAAATATATCTTCAGAAAAAACTAGACACTATTTATATGCTACGTGACCTCCAAGTTCACAACAAATTTACACTAAATGAAGACAATATAGTATTGCAAATAGGATGAATAAAGAGGTAAATAACAGAAATTTGCTTACACAAAAAAAAACTTAATTTATTGTTTTTATCTATTGATCAATAAGATGAAAAATTATTCCTATTTTTACTTATTTCTCTTTCTTTTTTTCAGGTTCTCTTATACTCTAGTAAAAAGAAAAAATCAACAACTAAAAAATCAACAACTTCAACCAAGTCCAGGAAATCGATGGAGTTTTATGTTTTTTTGTTCATTGCTTCTCATGATTTACAGTCATCTTTGGAGACTAGCAATATAGTTCACAATATTCCTTTGCAACATTTTCGAATTTTGGGAAATGTTTTTTGCCACTTGAAAGTAATAGTGATGACAAATCTGTAAATCTCACTTTCAATATGCTAATAGGAAGACTTGCACTTAAGATTTTAATCTTATTATGTTCTAATGTACTTTAAATCTCCCTGTATCTTAGCATGAAACTAATCAATCGTGTTGTATTTTGGACATCTTAGATCTTAGTCTTATTTTGAACCATGTTATTTCCAATCACATATGGTCTTCCTGTTATTTTCCACTTGATGATATTCAACAGTTTAGGTTCTTTACTCACTACTGTAAAATGATTATTAGTGAATTGAAATTGCAACTATGGAACTAATCAGTTTCAGATTTAATGTTTCATTTAGTTTATTGCCAAATATTTCTTATTACTTTTACTGCAATTGATCTTAGCTAACATAGTTGTATGCACACTTATTCCTTATGTCATTTTGGTAAATTCTAAACATTTTCTGAATACAATAATATCTTAAACGTTTTATTTTGACACGTATGCTTTTAAGTTTTTTTTATACTTTTCCCTAATGTAATATTTATAACTAATATTGCATTGTCTTTCTACTTCAACCTTTTGTTTAAATCCACTTTTATACCTGTCATTGTTTTAGACAATTCAGATATTAGAAATAAGAAATTTTATATATCTATAATGCTATTGGATCATTTTTTCCAAGTTTTATTGTACAAATGATGGCAGATACTCCTGTGATCATTTAATTAAATTGTATCACTTAATTCCTAAGAATGTTGCATACCTATTTAGCTCATTGTTGGCAGGGACTACGCTGCCATGCAGCTCTTGTTTATAATAACAATTGTCTTTTATATTTTTTTTTATGGTCATTAATGTTGTACACTAAGAATTATACTAAATTCTAATCAATTTATGTGCTTTGGCCTAATTGTTTATGACGCAAGTTGAAAAATGATTAAGGATAGAGATGATGAGTGTCGCTTGAATACCGTGTTACATCATTATTTGGAACCTTTATATTTTAGCGTAATTGAAAACTTTAGAAATTGAACAATGAATTAAATCAGTCATTGATGAGAAATTATATTCGTAGATATGTTATTGCACCTTTGCATAGATGGATTATTCTTTTATTTTAATGGTGAATTTTTTTTGTCTTAAATTTAGACTAGAATTGGTTATGGGCATAGATACCTTCATGTTCCTCAAAACAATTGTCAATCCTGAGATTTTAAATGGTCAAATAGATCGGATGAATCCTGGACTTGAGTGTTGATTATGTGTTGTGGAGGTCCTAACCTTGCAGGGTAGGATTGGGCGTGTAGATGATGTATACACTTGTTTCCTTTCATGTGATTGATGTTAGTGTTTTCTACATATTAAAATTATTGAAATGCTTTTGATAATTTTATCTTGACCTTGTTGATTAATATTATCGTGATATTGATTAGGATTCACAACTCATCAAGAGGACCTTCTAGTAGCAAACCTATTCATAAGGTTGACCCACTTCCTAGGGTGCAATGTCAACCACCAAGTAAAATAGGGTAAAGAGCATAATGTCCAAGGAGACGTCACATAATAAAAAGTAGTTTAAAATGAAAAAAAATCAAATGCCTCAAATATTGAAATGACACTCACCATAATACCTGACTTCTACCTCATGGAGAAAGAACTGATGTCTTCTAAAATCTAGTTGGTGTGGTGGATACCATCGCGATGAACCTAGAAATATGCTGGTGAAGCAGGTCTCTGTCTATGCAAGTGGACATTGTTGATCAAGTTGTCTCTCAGTACTCCATGTCTGCAGTGTGAGGGCATTGAGATATCATCTCCTTAGTTATCCCTAGGAATTGGGGACAACATTTGGCTCCTACTTGGGGACATGTACTCACTGTAGAGTGCATGAGAACTGCATCATCTCCTGGTGAACATGTGCCTACAAACACTAAAACAACAAATTCGTTAAGTGTAGGATGGCTCACTCATCCTTTTTCCATATAATCAAAAACCAAAAATGACAACTAATCTAGAAAAGAAACAATTTAGCATTTTTCATATATATGATGAAAAAGAAACATGTAAATCAATTATGCAAGTAGATGAAAATAAAAAATGAAATGAAACTAAGCTACTATGAGAAATCAACATGCAATATGCAAGAAATCAAAATGACCTACCTACTTACCTGGAACCCTAGGGCCCTGAAGATTAGGTGATAGGTGATGTCAGGTGAAGTCATGCAACCAGTGCAACCACCTGTCCATTATTTCATCAAGGTATCTCCCCCTATGCTTAGTCATGTGATACCACAAAGATAAGTTGAGCACATAATAATCATAAGCATAAATAGACATATAATGAATCATGAAATGAAACTCATGGAGATGGGTGGGAGGGAGGAAATCCTGCTGCAGAGAATGGCCACAAGCCTAATCAATCCATCTCTAAAGAGGGATACCCTGTAAGGAATATGGCTCGTCTTCATCCTCTCTTATTACACCATTGTTTCCCAAAGATTGAGAATATATGAGAGATCCAAAGAAAACCCAATGATTCCTTAGAGAATAAGAAAAAATATGATGGATAGTCTCATGTCTAGAGAAAGAAATACATTGCCTCTTCATTCGTGAATCACTGTAAAAATATTCAATATTAAAGAACTTTCACTTTGTAGGGTGAGATTTTGAATGCTCTAGGCTAGACATGACCTGGTATCCATAAATATTTGAGCATGAAGGTGGTTGGAAATCTTCATGATTATGTTTCGACAAATCATCCTAGAACAAATATGTGATCATATCATTACCAGGATGTCAAGAATCTGAATCATATGTGTATCAAGACCAATCCTCTGAAGATGACAACTCAACCCATTTTATTTGAGAACTACCTTCAATGTCGTAAATGGGATCTTTATCAAAAGTGATACAAACCACATCCCATCTACACCTCCTGACTTGTATGAAATCATCAATGTGTTGATCAACCATGTCAGAGGGGTCCTCCACAAGATCATCAGTATCATTGAAGTCAATTTTTTTGTGCAAAAGAAAGGAAAGGATGGATAAATTCACCCTCATCAAGCGAGAAAATGGACATCGATGTTTCGTCAAGATCTTCGTCATCGATATCTTCTTGACATATTTGTTCATGGATATGTTCTTCAAGCGCTTCTTTTGTAGGTGGTGGGTGATACTCTTATTCAACTTCACACTCTTCAGTTTGTGTCTCATCATCCACCGAAAAGCCTTCTTTTTAAAGGGAATATTTTATCTCTTGGAGAGTAATCTACAAATCCTAAGTAGCTGGCCCCCAATACTTGAGAAATTCTTCAACAAGCTTTGTAGAAGACTGGATAATTTTCATATCACACGAGTTTGCAAGCCACTTCCTTTGACACGAGTCCAGAGAATATACAAATATTTTCATTAGTACATCTGCATGCATTACATTTATACTTGAATCATGCCTCATATAGTTCACAACATGGGTGACTGTTATAGTTGGGTCACCTTGAATTTGGGGAATTTTTCCCTCCACCCTTCAGGGAAAAGGTTCAAGTATCTAGGGATATTTTGAACATCAATAGAAGGGTATACTTTGTGGAAGGCCCATGGTAAATCTGGTGATGCCATGGTTCCATTATTCGAGATGTTGGTTTAATGGAGTCACCATATGAACTTGGTGTTCATCAAAAATGGAGGGAAGGGAAAGAGAAATTTTCACATGTGGATTCGCCAGGAAAGCTATGGGAAAGGGATTTATGAAAGCTTGCAAAAGTGTAATTAGGGTTTGGAAGAGGATTCAAAATCATCCTCGACAATGGTGCCAAATTCTTATCATGCAAACTGTAGGTTGGGAAAATCCTAACCCAATCCACTGGATGGCGATAAGGGTGGGAGAGTTTACCCACTTTCACCTTAAATAAACCCACCCCTCACTTTAGTGAAGGATAAATCCAACACAAGGGGGGAATCCCAGGTAACCTTTGGGGGTAAATGAGATGGAAAGTGATACTTATGAATGGATGCCCCTATAGGTCAAGGTTCTAAATGGAAAGTATCTTGGAAATGAGTCTCGGTAGAGCTCAATGGTTGCCAAGAAGTTTGAGTACCTGTGGATGATGATGGTACCTACCCAAGACACAAGAAACACCAATTATACAAGCTATATGTTAAGTGTACAAGTAAGTTAAGCTTGTTTTACCTATTTTCAGAAATCAACAAAGATATATATCAGAAAGAAATTATTATTAGAGCTGCTAAATAATATGCCAAAAGTCTAACAAATGGTGCAAGATAAAAGCTAGCAAGTACTAGTATAACTCAAGTATGAAAGTATGGAATTTAGCATCAATGTAAAGTTGTTGTAGATAAGTATTGCAGAGATATATTTGCAGCCTTATACCTGTATAAAACAAGTTTTTACAGAGGAAAAATCAGCCACCAAAACTTGCAAAGAATCCACCCAAAATATTTGCTAGGACTAGTAGATTATGCTGGCAAACTCTTAGCAAATTCTGACGGTTGATAAGAGAGAAAAATCAAAAGATATGAGATGTTTTGTTGTAGCCCTAATGGATGTAGCTTTAATTTTTAACAGAAATAACAGTTACTTGGAAGAATATGGTGGCCTAGGGGTATAAGCAAGCCAATAGCATATAGAATTGATTGAACTTTGAACAACTTGAAAATCTCGTAAAATCACGTAACCCAGTGCAAGTAATTTTATTTCTCCAATGCAAACTTCAGATTAGTGCCTTCAAAAAAAATGGGTAAATGGAGTCTTGTATTGTAATATTTAGATCCACAATACCCCTAGAGGTATAAGCCCACTTACTCCCTAGGGCATGCAAATCAAATTTAGGTAAATCTGGGAGGGTGTACACCCTTGTACTCCTCCTAAAAACCTTGCAATAAATGAATTGTCAACTAGAAAATGAGATGAAGCTTAAAGTAGGGTGTATGTACTTATACTCCTAGAATTTCAACCAATAACAATTATGAAACATGCAAGAAGATCTAACAATTGCAGATTTTCCGTACGAATTTCAAAAGAGATGAAAGATAAAACCCTAGTTCACCAAGAAACGACCATTCATAAGCAAGAGAGAATACCTCCAAGAGGTGTGCACCACGTTAGCTCCACAAATCACCAAGAGAATTCACCATAAGAAATTTTCACAAGAGAGAGAGAGAGAGAGAGAGAGAGATCAAATTTCCCAGAGAGGGTGCAAATTTCAGCCAAGTAGTCTTCTCACAATGGGAGAGCTATGATGAAAATGAAATAGAGATGATCTCTATTTATACAAATCCTACTACAAGTGTTTGTACACTTAAAATTAGGGTAAACCACAAATCAAGGGGACAAAAAACCTTGCTTTTCCCCTTTACAATATAAAATTCAAATTTAAACCGAAAATGCACATAAGAAACCCTAAAGAAGCATGATGTCACCCCTTGGGGAAACATTTTGGCACTTTAGGTAAATTTGTTGAGTTACATATGAGTGCACTAGGCCTATAAAGGCCAAGTGTATTCAATCCAAGCCTATCCTCCATGATCCAAGGGCTCCCTCCTTCAAAACATTTCAAATGTATTCAATGACCACCAAACCCTAGCCCTAGGGTGACGTCAAGCCCTCAAAGGTGACATTTGGGACTCCAAAGGCAAGTCGCTTGGCTTGTAGGGGCTAGGTGATATCCTTCAAGGTGCCTCTTAGAACTCCAAAAGCATGTCATCATCATCCGATGTGTGGGCCTGGTATCTAACATGTGGGATTCAAGCCCCAAGGAATCCCAAGCTAGGCTTGTTCTTCCAAATTTTTCCACCAAACAAGGTCCTACAAAGTCAATGAATACACTCTCCAAGGATCTCAAGTCAAATGGATAATGATGAGTAAATCAAATCAGTAAAAGAGCCATCTAAGCATGTACATCAAAAACTACCTCATCAAACTAAACAAGTGCTCAAAGACACTATGCAATTTGCTAAGTTTAGGTATGGGAGGGTTGACAAAGTGACCTATTGGGTGAATCATACCTCAATTTTAGGAGGGTTTTCTAAGTGGGCCCCTCTCTAAGACATGTGGAAAAAGTGACATGGATGGGGGAAAGACTTTTGGGCATGGGTTTCATGATGTATAAGGGACCGTAGTATCTCATTTATGGGTGCCTTTGTTGAGGGTATGTTGCCCATTTATTGTCTTTTGTCTTTTTAAGATGTTTCCAAGTTGAAGCTAAGTTGGGGCTTCTACCTAAGTATGAAAAACAATGCCCACCTTGACTCTACCTTTGTCACATGATGCTTCCCCAAGTTGAAGTCACGTGTGTGGATTCTACCTAAGCATGAAAAATAGTGCCCACACATGCTCTACCATGGTTGGAATTTTGTGTTAATTATTTTTCATGAGTCCCATCAATTTCTTACGAGATACATTTCATTGTCCTCGGGATCCCTGGGCGAGCATATAGAAGTTTCACAATTGGATTTTATCTTTTTCTAGCTACAAGCCTATGGACCTTTATCCCCTTCTTCCCATAAAATGAGGGACAATCCCTTCTTGGGTCAGTACACTCAAAAATCCCAAAAGGTAAGGAGATGAGGGGATGAAGTGTGGAAAGTGACAAGTATGGTCGGGAATGGCACGATGACTCGTCAAGGAGACTTCCCAGTAGCAAACTTATCCCTAAGGGTGACCCACTTACTAGGGCGCAATGTCAACCACCAAGTGAAATAGGGCAAAGAGCATAATGTCCAAGCAGAAGTTACATAATCAAAAGCAGTTTAAAATGCAACAAAATCAAATGGATCAAATATTGAAATGACACTCACGATAATACATGACTTGTACCTCATGGAGAAATACCCAATGTCTTTTGAAAGCCAGCTAATGTGATGGATACCATCATGATGAACCTGAAACTGTGTTGGTGAAGCACATCTCTGTCTGTGCAAGTGGACATTGTTGGTCAAGATGTCTTTTGGTACTCTGTGTCTGCAACATGAGGGCCTCGAGACATCATCGCCTTAGTTATCCCTAGGAATTGGGGATAACATAGCCTATCATCTTGAGGCATTTTTACACACAACGAAGCATGATCCACATGTACCCATGTACAGCCTATCATCATGGGGCATCTATACACACAATGAGGCATCATTAGACTTGTGAGATCTCATATTTTCTTGTAACACAACTACAACTATGATTATATCCCTCTAGTCACCATTAAGGAGGAATGTTAGAATGTGTTAATGATTTCCTAGTGGTCTTAGAATACATGGCTATGGCATTTTTGTAGTGTTATTCTTCAATAAATATCTATATTGTTAAAAGGGTTTATCTCACATGCATCATGCGATTTCTTCTCCTTTCACTCTCTCATGTATAATAGAGGTGAAGGAGGACCTTTAGTGTGGTGAGAAACTTGTGAGTGGTTTATGGTATTGATATTTAGCTAGGATCCTATGGGTCCTCAGGATAGATCATCTATATGGTTGTATGGATCACATATGAACTCCATACTTTAGTGTTCTCTTGAATTCTAAGATTCAAGATTTTTCCTAAAGAATATAAGACCAACTTTTGTGGATGTTTCCCCACATTAAGGTTTTACCACATAAAACACTTATCTCTCTTGTTTCTCTTTACTTGCATTTGATTTGCTAATTTATATGTTGCTTGGTATAGAATATTAGACTGGTTAGATTCTTTTGTATGTTATTGCATATTTCTCAAATCTAACATGGTATCAAAGCTCTAACAATGGAGACCATTTTATAGTTTGTCGAAGTGCATTTTGTAGTTCAGTGATGAAGAAGAACTTTGTATTTTCTTGAAGAAAAAAATTGAATTTCAACAATGAAGAGCATTTTGTAGTTTTTCAAAGTATATTTTGTAGTTGGGCAATGGATATGAATTTAAAAGTCCTCCAATGAGAAAATTTTAAGGTCCGCCGAAAAACAAAATTTTTGGTTCATCAAAACATAAAATTTGAAGTTTGTCGAAGGACAATTCTTGAAGTTCGTTGAGAGACATTTTGAAATCCACCAAAGAGACAACTTTTGAAGTTCAATAAGAGATGAATTTAAAATTCTTTTGAAGGGAAAAAAATTTAAGTTTTCCATTGATACAAATTTGGAGGTTTGCCAATAGAAGAAATTTTGTGTTCACTGATGGAAGAATTCTTTAGCTCGCCAATGAGAATGGTGACATGACCATATTAGGGGCTGATAGGTGGACATTGGTAGCCACGTTCCATGCCACATCATCTCAATTTCCATGTTAGTAACATGATGGTATTTATATAAAAATAAAATAAAATAAAAATCTAGAGCCAAGAACTTGCTTTGGACATAACATGAGAAACAGAGCTCAGATAAAAATGAAATTTCAGGGGTATGTCCATAGTGAGGAGGACTAGAAAATTTTTATCGAGGGCCACTAGCCAATTCTTCTCCACTTGGGAGATAGCAATTTTTGCTAAAAATTCTAAGTATGGAGAAAATTTGAAAAGAATAATGTTGACAATTCTAGATAGTTGTATAATTTGACTGGAGCATCAAATAATTAATATGAAAGTTGTTGTGTACTCACCATCATCAATATTATCTATGCCTGATATAAAAAAAAATATTGGTTCTTGACTTATCTTCTCCTACAAGTGGAAAAATATGGTCTCTCATCTATATTTCACTAGTGAGAAAGGGGCACAATTGAGTAGAAATTCTGAAAGTTGTAACTTTTAGCTCAAAACTCAGAACAAAGTATGAGTACAGTTGTTGAAAAATTGATTTAGATGAAATTATGTCCAATGGCTTAGAATTTGTATTAGTGCAACATTATTCTTCATAAATTGAGTTGAAGAATGACCTATAGCCTAATTAATGAAACATTTTACAATATCCATAATTCTAACAGTGATTGTTCCATGCACATTCTTCCAAATAGGGGCATAGACATAAAGAAATTGGTTTAAAAATAAGGACTATAGAGATGGATGATGATGAAGGATCTTATATCTATGAAGTTGAAATCAAAGGTTTAAATGCTAGCCTAGGAAATGCATAAATGGATTCTAATGGGCATAGGAGTAAGGTAGAGTTAATAGAGTTGGTTGAAACAATGAAAATCTTGAAGAATGAAGTGTGGAGCTACAAAGAAGACAATGAAAATATGATAAGAATTTGGGAGAAGCAGAATCACATTAATACTCAGTTGTTATAGAGTTTGAATAACTTGCTAAGACAAATCAATAAGGATTCCAACACAAGACATGCAACTAGTGTAGGGCATGCAACAAATTATAGGTCCCATGAAAGGAGATATGAACATAAAGGGTCCAGGCACTCAAGAAGTGTTGGTAGGTATTTGCATTCACCAAGGCATTCATCTAGAAGAGCTTATTCATTTTCAGGATCAGAGAGAATCCTAAGATTATCTCCTATCATACGTCAAAGGAGAAGGTTTGAGTTAGATAGTTTGCAAGGAGAGATTAGGAAGCTCAAGCGGCCTACATTTGATGAAGAGAATAATAAGGGTGAAGACATTAAAGCTTGGTTGTTGGGCATGATAATATATTTTTAGCTATGTATTTATTCATTGAATATGGAAGCAACGATTTCTATATATCATCTTAAGGTAAAACTTCCATGTGGTGGGACCAACTAAAGCAATTCAAACATATCAATGAGAAGATAATTTCTTGGAAGCATTTCAAGAAACAAGTCTAGTAATAGAACTTATTAGAACACTATTATGACAATATGCAATAATTCTTTGATCTCAAGATAGGAAGTATGACTATGGAAAAGTATGAGAAGAAATTATTGGAGCTTCTAAGATATGTGGATTTCATCAAGGATTGAAAGGTGAAAATTCAGAAGTTCTTGAGTGGGATACAATCATTATACAAGAAAAAAATCCAATTTGATGAGCCTAAGACCTTAGAAGAAGCCATAAGGAAAGTTGGATATTTGTATGAGCAGAACAAAGGAAGGCCAGTTTTTCAAAAATATTGGGATGATAAGAAGAAAGGCACGATGGACCAGAGGAAGAAAGGATTTAAGCTACATTTCCTTAGGAACAACTCACAATCATATAACCAAGGGAAACAAGCACAAAGTGAACCAAGGATGATAGATTCCTTGGGAAAGAGGCCAAGAAAACAACTCATAAAGTGATGGGGATGTGAGAGAGACCACATGTATAAATATTGTCCTCATAAAGGAGAAAGGATGATTGTTCATAATATCTAGGATATTGATACAATGGAAGGCATGGACAAGAGCGTGCCAAATATTTATACAGCCTTGGAAAATAGGAAAGCAGAGTATCAATCCCACATGATTGAGGTGGAAGGTAGGATTACTAATCATTCCATAGATATTTTTATTGATTCGAAAGCCGGTCATAACTATATAGATCCTAATATAGTTGAGATATTTAATTGAATATATGTAAACACGAAAAGTCTTTGTTGGTTCAACTAGACAATGGAACTAAGAGAAGAATCAATGAGATTTTCAGGGACTGCCTAATGAACATGAATGGATTCATCACTAAGGAATATTTTAACATCATATCGCTTGGGTCATATGAGTGTTTGATTAGAATGGATTGGTTGGAAAAAATTCATGATGCCCTAGACTGCTATTATAAGGCTTTCACATGCCTTGATGAGGAAGGGAATTTAAGGATATATCAAGGTATTCCAAGGCCTATATCTACCAAAGAGATTTCAACAAATCAATTGAAAATAAGTTTTAGAAAAGGATTCCATATGTATGCAGTGCATATGGAAGATCCAACAAAGGATAAGGTGCCAAGTTTTGAACATTATCCAATCGTTAAAGAATATGAATATGTGTTTAGGGAATTGTCAGGATTTCCACCCAACAGAGACATTGATTTCTCTATTGAATTGATGCTTGGAGTTTCCCCAGTGTCCAACAATCCCTACACAATGAGCACATCGGAGTTGAAAGAGTTGCAGATGAGGCTAGAATAGTTGTTGAAGCAGGGGTACATACACCCAAGTGTTTCACCTTGGGGTGCCCTAATGATGTTTGTGGAGAAAGGGGATGGAACTCTAAGGTTATGTATTGAGTTTAGACAATTGAATAAGGCTACAATAAAGAACAAGTATCATTTACCAAGGATCAATGATATTTATGATCAGCTAAAAGGGGCAAGGATATTTTCCAAGATTGAACTAAGTTCAAGGTACGATGAGGTGAGAATCGAGAAGAATATACCATCTTGATGGCCTTCCAGACAAGGTATGGTCGTTATGAGTTTTTAGTAGTTCCATTTGGGTTGACAAATGCACCCACTACTTTTATGTTTCTAATGAATGAGGTGTTCAAATATTACCTAGACAAATTTGTTATTGTCTTCTCGTTGATATTCTTATCTACTCCACGATAGAGGAGGAGCCTGAGCAACATTTGAGAATGGTGATATAGGTGTTGAGAGAGCACCTATTGTATGCCAATTTGGCCAAGTGCACTTTCTATCAGAGTAAAATCCACTATTTGGGACACGTTATATCATAAGAGAACATAACAATGGACCCATGAAATATTAAGGAAATTAGAGAATGGTCGACACCAAAGAACACTTCAAAGGTTAGATATTTTATGGGATTGGTTGGTTACTACAAGATATTCATTGAAGGTTTCTCCAATATTGCACATCTAATTACTTCATTACAAAAGAAAAGAGTAAAATTTTAATGGACTGCAAAGTGTGAAGAGAAGTTTCATCACTTGAATGAATTGTTAATCGGTGCACCTATTTTAAAAATGGGCATGTCATATGCTACGAGTCAATGAAACACATAGAACATGAAATAAACTATGATACCCATGACTTGGAGCTTGCAACTATTGTTCATGCACTGAGAATGTGGAGGCATTATCTCATAGGTATAAAATTTGAGTTGAGGACATACCATAGTGGTCTAAAATACTTATTTGAGAAACCAACACTAAATGTCGGACAAACTAAACGGATGGAATTTCTTATTGAATACGACTTTGACATAAGCACAGCAAGGGAAAGGAGAATAGAGTGGTTGATGCACTCAATAAGAGAGTGCATGAAATGCATGCTCCAACCATTAGTATATATAGCTCATATTTAAAAATAAGAATTTTGGGAGCAACAACATTAGAACATCAGTATGTGCAAGTTAAAGAAGACCTACAATAGGGTAATGTACAACTGAAAGTTAAATACAGCAGGCTAGAAGAGCATGAAATCCTCTTATTCAATAACAAACTTGATGTTCTTGATTCTTAGGAGTTGAGGAATTTATTTTTAAAAGAGATGCACAATTTTCCATACACTAGTCATCTAGGGTACCAAAATACAATTGCATTTGTAAGAGGCCAATACTTTTGGCTTGGAATAAAGAAAGATGTGGTGGATTATATAGCCATATGCATGGAATTTCTGAAGGTAAAGGATGAGTGCAGACATCCAGTAATATTTTTATATCCATTCCCAATCCCTAAATGGAGATGGGAAGTAGTTACTATATATTTCATCACCAAGATTCTCATAATTGAAAAGTAGCAACATTCCATCATGGCAGTGGTGGACAAGCTTACAAAGGTTGCACATTTTATTCCAGTCAAGATGACTCATAAGGCAGCCAACATTGCATAGATTTATATGAAATAAATTGCTAGGATACATGGGATTCCTAAAGCAATAGTGTCTAGCAAAGATCCCAAATTCACATCTAATTTTTGGAAAGGATTGGATAAAGGATTTTAGACAAATTTGAATTTTAGCATAATATACCATCCAAAGTCAGATGGGTAGACAAAGAGGATGAACCAAATAATTGAATGTATGTAATGGACAACCCTTCCAAGTGGGAAGACTATATTAATTTGGTTGAGTTTTCTTATAACAATGGGTATTAAGCATAATTGAAAATGAGCCCATTTGAAGCCTTGTATGGCAGAAAATGAAACATGTCAGTGAGCTAGGATAATCCAATAGAAAGATCCATTATTAGGCTAGAGCTACTAAGAGAAATGGAAGAGAAGATTCTAAAGGCTAAACATAATTTAAAGGCTGTGCGGGACAAGCAAAAGATTTATGCCAACAAAGGAAAGGTGCATAAAGAATTCAAAGTGGGCGAGCATGTGTTTTCAATAGTAAATGAAAAATGGAGCTCGCTAAAATTGAGAAATTGTACAATGTTGGAAACAAGATATTGTGGGTCATTTGAATTCCTACAAATAATAGGCATGGTTTCATACATTCTTTCATTGCCTACATCCATACATATTCATAATGTATTTCATGTGTTTTTGTTGAAAAAGTATGTGCTTGATCCTAAGCACATGATTGGTTGGACTGTGATCCATGTGGAGAACGAAGAGGACTTTGGGTGGAGTCGATGTGCATCTTGGGCCAAAAATTCAAAGTGTTGAGGAAATAAGCCATCAACCTAGTAAAAGTTCAACGAACCTTCTACAGTCCTAAATAATCCACATGGGAGCATGAGGAGGCCATGTCGGAGGAGTACTCACAACTTTTTGCAGGTTTTTGAAGAAATATGAATGTGCATTTGTGTATAAATTCATAAAGACTCAATTTTTATAGTGGGAATTCCTAGAGCCAAAACTCTCAGAATTCTTGGCCATCCTATGTTGGAGCCCTAAAAGGGAAGTGGGATAGACTAAGGGTCTGAGGAGTGGAGAAGTGGGTACACTTCCTTGGGTTGTGCGGGATGGGGGGGGGATGAAATATTGTTTGTTGGAATTGTTATGGGGGTCATTAAACTATTAAAGTATTATGAAATGTGATGTAAAAATTTTGTATATGTACACATGTACACATGTATGGTGATGTGCATTAAGGATAGTGAAAAAATAAGAGGGAGGGATTGTAACACCCTAGTTTAGATCCCCATGTTAGTAATGTATATTTGTAAATATGATGAATGGTTGAGAGCCAAGTGATGTAAATTGTAAACATTATACATTGAAAAATAATAGAATAAAATACATCATCAAGTATACACAGATAAGGACAAAGTCATAGGGGGCTATGATTCCACAAGAGAGGGGGTTTAAAGGGGGTCTAAGGGGAAATCCCACATGCCTAGAATCCCATGTCATTTTCCTAAAATAATTTGTCATTACCATATAATCATCCTTTGACATATTGAAACCAATCATTGAATTCATGTAGGAGGTTGGTGGGTGAGTCATCTAACCTAGTTATTGAAGCATGGAGTAATTACACTCATGATGTGAATTGTATCATCGAATGCATGTAAGAGGTGGGTGAGAGACAAATCTCACCTTGTTATGATAGCATGGGTTGAGTACAATCATATTTGGGAAGGTTCAGATTCAACCATGCATGGGAAAGGAAATTTAATTAGAGAGGGGGATTTTTTACAACTTGCGGGGGGGGGAAGAGAGTTTAGGCATTGAGTTGTATGTGGAGGAAATTATCCAAGAACAAGTGAGTTTGTTGTTGTGAGATTTCATGTTAAAACTAGAATTCCTAGAGTCCCTAGCAGAGATATTTCCTAACCAACCTATGTTGGATCTGTAGAGGGAAGTGGGATATCATGAGGAACTATGTGGAAAATATGGGGATCCCATTCCTTAGGTTATGTAGGTTGAGGGGAAAGAGAGATGGTGGATTGGAAATGTTGTAGGAATTAGCTTGTTGTGAGTTTTACTAGGTATTGGATTGTGAGTGGACAATAGCCAACCATAAAAGGCATCACTTCTTATGGATTCATAGCCCCAGCTCAGGGGTGACCTTTTTTTTAGAGAGCCATAGCATTAGAGTCTATGGTTGGGAAGAATGTTCGACATATGTAACGAGTTGTGCATTTTATTAAAAAGATAAGTAATTTTCTCACTGTCTATATTTACAGTTTCACTATTATGGNNTCCCAACCATAGACTCTAATGCTATGGCTCTCTAAAAAAAAGTCAAGAACCAAGAAAGAATAAAAATCATGAGCTCTACCCCCTCACAAAGAGACCATCACCCCAAGTCCTATGCATTGAATGCATATATATATAAAGTGCTAAACTCAAAATGCAAATCAAAAAAAAGAAAAGTCAAGAACCAAGAAAGAATAAAAATCATGAGCTCTACCCCCTCACGAAGAGGCCATCACCCCAAGTCTTATGCAATGAATGCATACCTAGAAAGGACTTATCAAATGAAAATGAAAATCCCAAAAAGGTTAAATGAATAAAGAAAAAGGAAAATAGGGGTTTTCAAAGACACGGTGTTGAGGAAAGGGAAACTCATTGCCTAAGCGCTCCCTCATATGAAGGCACTCATGGGGATGAATATCATACATAACCTTACATGACTATGCCACCACCCATGAAGTAAACCCCAAACCATACCATATGTCATTACACATAATCCTTGATCAGTTTCTTGGGAAATGCTCCTTTTCTCGAGTATTGGCACACCTAATAGGGGTTAATGACGACCCTCCCATATGCAAACTTGGAAACTTTTATAGGTTTTTATAAGCTAGTGTGAAGTTTGAAGACGATGATTAATGTTGTCTATCTAATGGCTTATACATTGACATGAATCGGTTTATATGTTGCATTTGACTTGTTGTTCGGGTTTGATGGATACATTTGACCACATGAGCCCCTCCTTGGATGATGAACTTCACATGGCTATTCACTTGATTGAGCCTTAGTCCTTTGGAGGACATTGAGGGGCCACTTTCATAATTTATTAAGGTTCTTCTGCTATTTTAGAGAGGTCCTTTCACATTATTTGGAGGACATTGAGTCTTATGAGGACATGGCACCCTTGTTGAGACGTCCTAGCACCCATTAGAGATGACATGGAACCTTGATGATGGGACATTGCACCTTTTCATGATGATATGACACATTTGATGAGACATCACACCTTTTTGGGATATGATATGATGCTTCTGGATGAAACGTTGCACCGCTTGGAGGGAAGGTTTCACCTTTTGAGCCCCTACAACTACTTTGTAGTGAGTTGTCCACTTACTGAGATCATTCATGCCACATGCATGACCTATAACATGCATTTATGATGGATGATTTGTCATTAGATCATATTTACTTCATTTTGGAGGCACTATTGGGATTGTTAGTGACATATCCATTCTCGTATCATGTATATTGTATGTTGTGTTGCTTTATCTCTAGGGTTTGTAAGAGATAAATGCATTTTTTTATGTTCTTAGGGATTTCTAAGGATGATAAGGGTGTTTGATCTCTCATACAAATAAAACAAACACTTTTCACTTGTAAATCATTGCTACTTGTAGAGAACCATCACTGCTTGTCTACTAATATTCTCTAAATCGCTATGGATGGCTAGTTAGAGAAACTTCTCATGGAGATGATTTATGGATGATTTTACTACTTCATGGATTCTCATTGCTATGGTTTTGAAGTTTGAAAGATGTATTGAGTAAGTTGTCTCATTTTATCTTATGGATTTTTTTATGGATGAATGCTAGTGTAATTGTGCTTCTCTAGTGATGGTTGTGGGTTCTCTTTATTTATTCTTTAAAAAGTACCTATTTTCAATTCTCTTGGAAGGTTACTAGTAGAGTACATTTCCTTGAAACATATTGAAGTTTCAGTAAGGCATTAGGTGAATTTTCAAGGGTTTGTAGTCGAAAACCCTAGATATCACCCTAGATCTACTTACATGTCTTCAAGGGAGTCCTTAATTAACCCCATATGCCTCAAAAACATAGTAGGAATTAGTATTTATCCCTTTAGTCAATCATAAAACCTAAAATTCAACCATGTTTTAATGTTTTAGGGTAAATCTAGGGATTCATAACAACAATTCATTTATTTTCAGCCATAAAAGACTTGGATGTTTTGTTATTTATACGTGCATTTGACTTGGAAATCATTATAAAACCCTAAAAGTTTATTTCTTATTTTATTTAAAACCTAATTAGGGCTAGACATCTAGGGTTTCATGGTTGTTATGTGCATTTATTATTTCAGAATTTGTTAGTTATTTAAAACCCTAATTGTATTCACCTTTAAAGCCCTGTTTTCACATGATTATTACTCATTTCAAGGGCCGGAATTATTTTTGTTGTCATAACTTGTTCTAGGGTTGTAATTTATCATTTTTATACAAGTTTTACGACAACTATTAGTATTTTCTTTATTTGTAGTTTTTGGGGATCTTGTTGCATGAAATATTGATTTGATAAGCCTTCTAAATAGTAATAAATCCACATTCATTCAAACCCTATAAATACCTTGAATAAACCACCTTGTCCTCTCCTTGCTTGATATTTCCTATTGGTGGTATTTTGGGTAGACACTTATGAGGCCTTAAACTTAATTGTGTCTTTCCTTAGGAGTCCTAATTCCTACCAGGGAATCTTCCATTGGGTTGGATACATACTTCACTAAAACAAGGGAATTTGTTGCATATGTGGTAGTGGTGACATATTCCAATGTTCCACTAGTCTTGGCCACCTTGTGAAACCTTTTCTCTAAGGTGCTAGATTATGTGGTAAGATGTTCTACAAAAATTTCACTCCTACTAAACTTACAAATAACTCATGCATAATGCTTGAAGATGAATAGTTAGGGTACCAAGTATCCCTAGTGATGAACTGATTTAATGAAATGGGTGATACTATGTTGAAAAAAGTTGATTTGGCACATTTGCAAGAATTACTTAAAAGTGAAACAGATCAAAAGATAGAAAAATTAAAAAATTCCATGGATGAAAAGGTGGAACAGTTACAAAATTCCATGGAAACCAAGCTCTTACATAACCTACATGAGAGGATTCCAAAATTTGATATTGGGACGCAAGGAAATATTGAAAATGGGGAGAACAAAATTGTTGAACCCCGGTCACATATGAGGAAGATTTTAACAAATGTGGAGAACATAAATATTGAGCCTTGGAATCATGTTTCTTCATCAGTCCAGGATCTGCATCATCAAGGGGCACCAAGGAACCACTTAATTCCCAAGACTAATATGAGGAAATTTGATGGTAAAGATCCTAAAACATGGATATTCCAGATGGAGAAATTCTTTGATCTACACCAAGTGCCAACTTTACAGAAGGTATCTCTTGCATCCTTATATTTAGAACCTGGTCTATTTGTTTAGTATTAATGGTTTTGTGAACAAAACAGGATTCTATTGTCTCTTGGTTCAGTTTTACGGATGGATTGATAACACGTTATGGGGATATTAAGAGCAACACATTCTTTAGTTAATTGATAAATATTCGATAAAGAGGTCCAATTATAGAGCACATCCAACAATTCCAAAAACTAAGTCTAAGGGTAAAGAACACTCAAGAGGATAGTTTGTTAGATATCTTTATCAGTTCTTTAAAGAAGATCAATTAACATGAGGTTCATATTTTGAATCTTAAATCCCTAAAGCATGTTTTTAGTGTGGCAAGGAAATTTGAAAGTAAAAATATAGCTACTAGAAGGGTGAACACTAACAACTATAGAGAGCACCATATTCCCTCTCCTAACCTCACTCAACCTACAAAGTTGACATCTTAAAAAATGGATGAAAGAAGAGCAAAGGGACTATGTTTCAATTGTGAAAAAAAGTACAATAAGGGGCATAAATGTGGTGAGAGGAAATTATTCTACATAGATTATGAAGAGAAAGAAGATCAAGAATTGGAACCATCACAAGATCTATAACTAGAAGAGACTATTGCAACCATATATTTCTAGGCATTAGCTAGCATTATTACTCTACAAACCCTTAATATAGAAGGATATATCAAAAAGAAAAATGCAATAGTGTTGAATGATTTTGGTAGTGCCCATAAATTTGTTAATTGCAAATTAGTGAAACTTCTCAATTGCACCAGAGTTTTAGGTAATGATTGTAGATGGAGATACCATAAATTGTTTAGGAAAGTTCCATAGTATTAAGCTCACTATAGGAGAGTATTTATTAGGTAGTCCTATGATTGCAATACAAATAGGTGGTGTTGATGTTGTATTATGGGTCCAATGGTTATGCTCATTGGGAATAATGGCTCTTAATTTTCAGGAACTTTTCATGAGATTTTCCTCGGAAGGAAATGAAATTGAACTCAGAGGTATCCAATGGAAACCATCTAAAGTGATCAGCTCTAACAACATGAAAAAAATACTAAAAAAGAGACTCCATGGTGTAATTGCACAATTGTGCTCTCTAGATGTTCAAACATCTAGACTCTCTACTCCCATGGATCTCCAAAATGTTAGTGACAATCATTCAAAGGTATTTGGAGATATGCCTAAGAGTATTACACCTACTTGATATCATGACCATGTTATTCATTTACAACTGGGAAGTGTACATTAGGCCTTACATGTACCCATATGCACAAAAGAGTGATATTGAGCATATAGTTCAAGAAATATTATAGGTTATTTTCCTTCAACCTAGCCTAAGTGATTTCTCTTTGTTGGCACAGGGGTAGACCTGGGCTTCAGCTCCAAGAGTGCACCAACAAGCCCTAACTATTGGCCCTTTCGACTACACCTGCGAAGCAGATCCAATCCCACTCGAAGCAGCTATGGGGGGGTTGCAGGACAGAGATGTCTACAACCAAGGGATCTATCAAGTGGATCCAACACTAGAAAAATACAACATGCATATATCACTTATCATCTTATATATATTCCACACATCTATCAGATCTACCACAGCAATGCAATAATAGTATATCAAGGCAAAATAACACAGCGTCAATCATACACACAAGACAGATATATGTGGTTCACCCTCTCTCTAGGGCTATGTCCACAGAACTATGCTTTATAATGTATTAAGATGAAGCATATAGTTCTTGTTTGCACTCTTATCTAGAGGATCTTCTTTCTTCTTCTCTTTATCTCTCCCCTCCCTGTGCACCCAACTGTAGGGTTGATCTTCGCACCCAGCCAAATATCTTACAATACAGAAGGCTCTCGTACTCAGCACTTCTCTCTCACCTGATATTACTCACTCAATCACATAACAACAATAGTAACAACAACGACAACTAGATCGAACCTCCTTCCCTCATGTAGGTTCTTATGTATACATTATAATATCTCACCGACATCCTTAGGCCAAACCCTAGGTGCCAAAACCCTAGCTACCAAAACCCTAGGTGTCAAAACCCTAGATACCAAAACCCTAGTTCAACTTGACCCACATTTTCAGGGCTTCTCCAGCATGTCTTTCCTTTCTTCTCGCGCGGTGCTCCAAAGCATCCAACGGTGGCTTTTTCCTCTTGTTGAGTTGTCCACAATCCTTCTTCCTTGTTGATCTATCATCTTCGATTTCCTCATCCAATGGCTTGCTTCCTTTTTCTTCGCTCCATCTTTTTTGCTCTTTTTCTCACTTCGACCCAGTAACAGTTATTGTGTCTTCCACACAGTTCGCATTCTAACTTTTCTTACTCGATCTTCGCTTACTTCCATAACCAAGGGCCAACAGGCCCCCAACACTCACCTGTGACTCGTCCTGAGGCACTTCAGATCTAACCTTTTTATTTTACTTCAACTGCAGACTATGTAGTGCATCCTTTGTTTTCTGCTCTATGCCTCCTCTCCTTCCCTGTGCAGACTATATTTTCAGTGTCTGGTACCCAGTTTCAACTGCACCTGGTACCTAAACCCTTTTCCTTATGCTTTTACTTAGAGTTGTGAGGCAGCTAGTTATCATAGTACAATTTCAATCGGCTACCATTTACTAATCCTTCCTTCCATTCCCCCTTCAAAGTATTCAACTGCACATCTCCTCCTTATGTAACATAGGTGATCTCATATGGTCTAAGCCAATGTGTTCTGAACTTCCCAGGATGTTTTATGAACTTACTGTCATATACCAGTACTAGATCAGCTTGCTTGAATTCCTTCTTCTTGATGTTCATGTCGTGATAGGCATTTTCTCTTTCCTTTTTCACCTACTGATGAAATTCTGCAACAAATATGTCTTCTTCAAGTTCGAGCAACTATGAAATCCTTTCTTGAACAGTGCCAGTGTCATCCATATCTATAAAGGCAACAATTCTTAGTCTTGGTACCAAATATTCCATTGGGACAACGACTTCGAGACCATATACCAACTTAAAAGGGGTCTGCATTGTTAGCTTCTTGCAAATGGTTCTATAGGCCCAAAGTATTGTTGGTATTCTTAAATCCTATTCATCCCTGTTCACACTACAAATCTTCATTAGTGTTGTCTCTGAGATCTTCTTAAATGCTTCCACTGTCCCATTTTCTTGTGGATGGTAAGGCATGCACTTCTGATAGTGGATTGCAAATTCCTCAGTGAAAGCTTCAACAGTCTTATTTATAAAATGTGTGCCTTGATCACTCATAAGCATCTTTTGGCATCCAAACCTGGTTATGATGTCATCAAATATGAAACACACAGCTATAGTTGCACTACATTCCTTAACTTCTCATGCTTCAACCCATCTAGTCAAGTACTTTGTTGTTGTAATTATGTATCTTGCTCATGTGCGCTTTCCTAGTGGGTTTATAGGTCCCACAAAGTCAATGGCCCATTTCTCAAATGCTTGTAGGTTCAGTTGTGGTTCTAGTGGCATTTCATCTCTTCTAGATGGTTTCCCAACTCTTTGGCATACATCACAGGCTCTGTGATAGTCTTTAGCATCTTTGTGTAAGGTAGGACACCAAAGGCCAGCTCTAAGCACCTTTTGCACGGTTGCTTTCCCTGCGTAGTGTCCTCCTGTGATGTCTTCATGAGATTCCACGAGGATCATCAGCATTCTTCCTCCATAACACATCTTCTCAATAGCTCATCAGGTCCCATCTTGTAGATTTTTCCAGCTATAAGTGAAAAGTCTACAACGTGCACTACTAGTTGTTTCTTCTGGGGAATTGTATACTTACTAGATTCCATTCCTGTTGACAGGAACTGGACTATTTCTATGAAGTGGTCATCAATATTTATAATGGCCAGCAATTGTGCGTCTGGTATTGTATCCTCCAAACTAGTCGGCTCTTCTCCATGTTCCAACATCAACAAGTGGTTAGGACCTTTGTTCATTCTTCCTGGATTTACTATGATCTCAAAGTCATATTCCTGAAATAGCAGAAGCNAACAATGGCTTGTTGAATAGGTATTTCAGTGTGGATTGATCAGTAAACATTTTAAAGTGTCCTCCCAACAAGTAGTGGCGAAATTTCTGCAGTGCATACACCATGGCTAACCCCTCTCACTCGATAGTGGTGTAATTAATCTCAGCAGTTGATAGCTTCCTGCTGGAAAATTTTAATGGATGGTCAATATATCCTTCCCCGGGTTGTGCTAACACTGCACCTAAGGAAATAGAAGACGCATCGACATGCACATGAAACTCCTTGCTCCAATCTAGAAAAAACAGAATAGGCACAGTAACCATTTTTTGTTTCAGTGTGTCTAAGCTCTGTTGGCACTCTTCTATCCAACTGAATTGATAGTCCTTCTTAAAAATCTTCTCCATGGGTGTTGTAATTTGGGCATATCCTCTAATGAACTTTATGTAGTATCCATTATGTCCTAGCACAGTGCGCAGTTGTTTGACTAAAGTAGGAGGGGGTAGATCAACTATAATGGCAATTTTAGATGGATCAACCAGCAATCCCTGCTTGCATACAATATGACATAAAATCACTCCAAATGGTGAGAAGAAGATGCATTTCTTCAGATTCAAGGAAATTTGACACTACCTGCATTTGTCCAACATTAGCCTTAGACATTCAATATGATTTTTCAATAAACTAAAAACAATCCAATCATCAAAATATGCTTCAAGAAATTTATGCAGAAACTCCTTGAATGCTTCGACCACCACCCTGGAAAAGATGGTTGGGGCATTCTTCAATCCAAATGGAATCACGGTATACTGATAGGACCCCCATTCTGTTGCAAATGTGGACTTATGGCGGTCTTCCTTGGCAATCATGATCTAATGGTATCCCGAGAATTCATTTGTAAAAGAGTATACCTCCTGGCCTCCCACATTATCTAACACTTCGTCAGTGAATGATGTAGGGAAGGGGTCATGCAAATAAACATCGTTCAACTTCCTAAGATCTACACAGATCCTGATCTCTCATTTTTTATTGTCTTGTACCACCATAGGGCTAATCCATTATGATTCTTCGATAGGTTCTATAATCCCTGCTTCCATCATTCTGTCGAGCTCAATCTTCACTTTCTCCTTATATTTAGGGTTCAATCTGTAAGGTCTTTGTTTGACTGGTCTTGCATCTAGTTTCAAAGGGATCCTCATCTCTCCCATAGGCCCTTTAATTCCCTTCATATCAGTGAACTTGGTTGGAAACAAGTACTGATATTCATGCAGTAATTCTGTAATCTTATCAATAGTGGCAACATCCCAATAATCTCCAACATTTGCAAGTTTTGGTGTCTGCTCTGTTCCAATATTAACTTTACTAATCTTGATTGGTTGTCCAATGAATGGTAACTCAAATCCTATTCCTTCCACATCTCTTTGGCCTTCTATTTCTGCAATGTTCACCTTTCTTGTATCATCGTCTTCATCAGCATTGATGTTGTAACAGCCTTGCAGTTTCTGGAGAGGTGTAGTCCATTCGTCCTCTTCTTGATCCAAAGGGAGGTTAGATGCCTCCTCGAATACTTTCTGTCTTACAATCTGCAATGCTTGATCTACTGAAGTATATTGAATTTCAAATAAAAATGTGGTTACAAAATTCTGATTCATACCTTCCCAGTCTATAGTGATGAGGTGTAGCTCTTCTTGAAGGTACCAGTTAATAGGTGTTGTGTCCAGCGTGTTAATGAATTTGTGCACCCACTAGTCTTGAAGAATGTTGCTCCAAGATTCTTCAAAACTTCACACATGGTCCTTTGGGCAGCTTCGACCTGTGTACTGAACTTCGCAACCTTCTGCTTGTGTTGAGAACCACACAGTCATCAAGGTACGACATTGTACCCATTCTATCATGTTGTTTTTGTGTGTCCCCCACCATCTTGCTGGTGTGGATTTCAAGGCCTCATCCATTGCCAACAGTCTTTGTTGCATTGGTACACTTTCTTCAAAGTCTGACAAGAAGGTTTCTAAAGGATTCAGACCATCAAAGGTGGGTAAGTTACTTACGGTTGTGCCAATCCAGCGAACTTCTCTTGTTAATCTAGCACATCTTCTTGTAGATACTTCATACATTTTATTCTACCAGTTCTCTGGTGCTTCTTCTAAGTCTGATGAACATGCATTGTCACTTCGCCAGCTTAGGTTTCCATCTGTCGTAGGATTAATGTAATCTTGTTGTCTGGACATTAATTTGTATATGTTTTCTACTTCATATGTGTGGTCTTCTTCTCTGATGGGCTCTATGTATCACTGACCTTCATATGGATCTAAAGGCACAATGACCCTAAGGCCATTTCTTTCAAAATTCATACGTCTTTTCTTTAAATCAACCACAGTGGAATTATTGAAAACCCAATCAATTCCTAACAGCGTAGGGTAAGGACAGCCATCATCAACTATCTCAATTACCTCAAAATCTACAAACGTTCTTACTCTGTCGATGTCCACAGGGACATGTTCCAATCATCCAAAGGGGTTGACAGCTTGTTGATTAGTTATCCTAAGTCTGATAGGGGAATAGATCAATCTCAGTTTTCCCATCAGTGCCCAAGTTTTCTTCATCATAACATTGACCTCTGACACTAAGTCAAGGACCACATAGTCTATATCATATTATCCTATTTGAGCATTCAAGTGTAATTCCTTATTTTTCCTTCTCTTTTTAGAGATTTGGTGTACTTCCCTATTTGCTAAGGGGTCTTTCTTCCCTAGATCATACTGTCTGATTAAACTTTGTAGTTCTTGTACAACGCTCTCATCCTGAATCAACTTAATGAAAGTGTATAAAAATTCCATCAACTTCCATACCTCTTTTCCTTCTTTTGGTGAAGAAAATTGATCGAATGCCAGAGCCATTCCATATTGTCTTACTTCTGACCATGTCTTTGATGAAGATCCTTAGTCTTCTTTGAATGTGTTTCTTGCCTCTTCAAATATATGTCTTTCTTTCTTTGCATCAAAATTTTGGGTCTTCTCTGCAGCTTTCCTGATTCCTGAGTCTTTTGTAGGATCAGTTTGTCTTCTCTTGTAATAGCGCCTCCTCTAGTGATAACAGCGACTCTAGGGTCTTCTCTGTGAGGTTCAACATATATCAGTTGCACTTGCGGGTTCTGTTGAGGTCCTCATATTTCCTTAAGCTTATGTAGCAATGTTGGACATTTCTCGATAACATGCTCGAAGGAGTTGCAATAGCTACAAGTAGTGCAAGGGTTCTAACAGTCCCTTGCAAGGTGTCCTGGTTGTGTGTAGTTATAACACATGATCTTTCCTCAGCCTTGACCCATACCTCCTCCTCCTCCTCATTCTTTGAATCCACCGCAAGGGTTGAATTTTCCTCTCCCAAGGGAGTTATACTACGTAGTGTTTCCTTCTTGTTGTACTTCACCTTGAATTTTGTATATATATCTTGACCTTTCATGCATGAGATCATAAGCCCTACAATCTCTATCATCATGTCCCATGGACTTACAGAACATGAAATACAAATTTGTGGGTGTCTGAACATATTTTTTCATGTAATAGCACTCACCAGGGCGTTGTCTATTTCAGCATACCTCACACCAAGGTAAGGTGAGTTGTTTCAAAGGGATCGGAGCTCCAGAGGCCAAGTATTCATGGAATGGGGGACATTTATCCTTGTCATGGCCTTCTTATCTGCATCTAACACACCAAATGTCTTCTGTTTTATATTTTCCCTTATCTTTCTTCATATCTTCAACCTGCAGAGACAAATTAGTTAGTTGACTCAAGATCTGACTCATACATGAGTTGGATTCTCCCATAGGGATTGATTCTAGCTTCATGGCGATCTCCAGCACCTCAGCCTGCGAAGAAATATTATGTTAAATCATAGGAACTCTGATGTGTGGTAAAAGGGTAGCAATGAACTGCTCTTTGTTCTAATCATCTAGGATCTAAAAATTCAATCGGCCTGTTAAGGTCTTGAATCTTTGATCGAATTCCCAAACAAGTTCGGCTACCTTCTGCTTGATATCTTTCAACTCTGTGATACATTGCGACTCTGATTTGGGTTTCTTGAACTCTGCAGTTATCGCATTCTTGATCTCATTTAGTGGCTTAGGTTGTGCAAGTCCTTGGACAAGCCTCATGTACCATCTTAGTGCGTGATCCCTTACAGTAGTACTAAATTGGGTTATTTTAACAACTTCATCAGTGACATTCTTAATATTCCATACGGATTCACATAGGAACTAGTGGTGATCAGGGTCTTCAAACCCATCTCCCTTAAATATAGGGAGCCTCATCTCATCTTCCATAGATATTATTAGGTTTCATGTCTGAGTATATTCTGAACTGCTAGTAATAGTACTCTGAGGGCTGTGGTGACTCTGACTATTATGATTACTTAGTGTTGCTGAAACAACATGAGGGATAATAGTACTTACTTCAGCAGTCTGTGTAGTTCCTGAAGTTTATGGCTCATCCCGACGAGGTTCTTCATCTTTTCTTTCCTTTTCCCTAACGGGTTCTGAATGCTCTTCGTCCGTCAGATCTGCCTCATCTCCACTATAGAAACCCTCATCCATGTAGTTCTTCTTAAATAGGTTCGCAAGATGAACTTCTCTGAACGCTCTCCCACTACACGTATGTCCAGCCTCTGTGTCGTTGTCGCTGTCCGAATTTTTGAACATTATCTTTTTCAAATCTGACCAGTCTACTGTATCTTCAATATGTTCTTCTCATGCAATAACATCTTGATTTTCAACTTCAGAAAATGTAAAAATATTCCTCTAGGTCTCTTGAAGAAATATCTATCGGCTTAGTTGTATTACTCTACTCTGTCAACAACAAACTCAATGATGTACCCTGCAATGGTGTTATCAAACCAGTGATCTACTTCTCATGACACGGTGTTATCAAACCAGTGATCTGATCTCAAACTGGGTATTTGCTAACCTAGCTAACCACTCATATAGCTCTTGATGGATTCCTCCAAAGAAAAACTTGTGTATATCAGTAAATATATATCTCTCCAACCAATCCTCTGTACTAAGATTAGGATTCTTATTCTGGGCTTAAGAGAAGTCCTTTTCTTGATCCTCTATCCACTTTTGAACTTATGTCTTCGATGGAAACCACCTTGACATTCCCTCAAGAAGATTCTTGTCCCAACAACGGAACCATTTGTTGGCATAGGGGTAGACCCAGGGTTCATCTCGAAGAGCGCACCAACAATCCCTAACTACTGGCTTTTTCAGCTACACCTGCGAAGTAGATGCAGTCTCACCTGAAGCAGCTATGGGGGGGTTGTATGACAGAGATGTCTACAACCAAGAAAACTATCAAGTGGATCCAACACTAGAACAATACAACATGCATATATCACTTATCAACTTAGATATATTCCACACATCTATCATATCTACAACAGTAATGCAATAACAGTATATCAAGGCAAAACAACACAGCATCAATCACACACACAAGACAGATATACGTGGTTCACCCTCCCTCTAGGGATACATCCAAAGAAATTTGCTTTATAATGTATTAAGCTGAAGCATACAGTTCTTGTCTGCACTCTTAGCTAGCATATATTCTTTCTTCTTCTCTCTATCTCTCCCCTCCCTGTGCACCCAGATGCAGGGTTGATCTTCGCACCCAGTTGAAGATCTTACAATATAGAAGGCTCTCATACTCAACACTTCTCTCTCACCCGATATTACTCACTCAATCACACAACAACAATGACAACTAGATCGAACCTCCTTCCCTCGTGTAGGTTCTTATTTATACATTACAATATCTCATTGACATCCTTAGGTCGAACCCTAGGTGTCAAAACCCTAGATACCAAAACCCTAGGTGTCTAAAACCCTAAGTCAACTTGACCCGTGTTTTCAGGGCTTCACCAACCTGTCTTTCCTTCCTTCTCACACGATGATCCAAAGCATCCAACGGTGGCTTTTTCCTCTTGCTGAGTTGTTCACAATCCTTCTTCCTTGTTGATTTGTCATCCTCGATCTCCTCATCCAACGACATGCTTCCTTTTTATTCGCTTCATCTTTTCTTCTCTTTTACTCACTTTGACCCAGTAATAGTTATTGTGTCTTCCACGCAGTTCGCATTTTGCCTTTTCTCCCTTGATATTCACTTACTTCCATAGCCAAGGGCCAACACTCTTCACCTATGATGATGTTTCACCAACAAGGAAGGTTTGTGGCATATGTGTTTAGATTATAGAGAGCTCAACAAAATGACCATTAAAGATAAGTTTCATATTCCTGTCATTGATGAATTATTAGATGAATTGCAAGGAGAAATTTCCTTTACCAAGTTGGATCTTCATTCTAAATATCATTGAATCAAAATGAGGTAGGAAGACATCCTCAAAACAACCTTTAAAACACATGAAAGTCATTATGAGATTTTAGTGATGCTATTTACTAATGCACCTTTAACATTTCAAAGCTCGATGAATTCTATTTTCAAACCCATCCTTAGAAAATTTTGTTAGTAGTTTTTGATGATATACTAATCTACAATGAATATTGGGAAGAGGATGTACGATGTGTTGACATGGTCTTTAAATTGTTGTAAGAGAAACATCTATCTCCAAATCCTTCCTAGTGTACCTTTGGGGTTCAAGAAGTAAAATATTTGTGTCATATTGTATCTCGTGAAGGTGTCAAAGTGGACCATGACAAAACTAAAGCTATGATGGAATGGCCAATCCTCAAAACCTTGAAGAATGTTAGAGGATTTCTAGGGTTGATAGCTATTACTACAATTTTTTCAAGAATTATGGTCAAAATCATCACATCTACCATCATTATTAAAAAAAGAGCCATTTTCTTAGACTCGAGAAGCAATCAATGTTTTTTAAAACTTAAGGAGGCTATGTGTACAACTCTTGTCTTAGCCACGCTTGACTTCACAAAAACATTTATTATGGTGTGTGATGCCTCAAGTCATAGAATTGGTATAGTTTTTATGCAAGGAAGGCCCCTTGCGTTCCAAAGCAACTAGCTTAAAGAAAATAACTTTCTCAAATTCATTTATGACAAGGAAATGTTGGTCATATTAAATGCAATTAAGAAATGGCACCCTTACTTAATAGGAAGATACTTCGAGGTAAAAAAATATCATGATAGGTTGAAGTACTTCTTGGAACAATAGTTACCTTTAGAAGATTAACAAAAATGGGTTACAGAGATGCTAGGTTATGACTTTGAAATTATCTATAAAAAGGAAAACAAAATGTGGTGGCATATGCACTTTCAAGGAAAGAAGAAGACACAAACGGCTCATTGTGTGTTATTTCCATTCTGCAATTTAATTGGGTTGAAGAACGGAGGATAGAATGGACCCAAGTTCATTCAACAACTACAATGGGACCCAAGAGAATTAGATAAATATGTGTAGAGGAATGATTTACTATGGTATCAAGATTTCTTATATTTATGTAATAAATCTCAACTCAAACAAAAGGTCCTTTTGGAATTGCACACTTCTCATATAGGAGGTTAGTTAGGGTTCTTGAAAACTTACCACAATATCAAGAAGGATTTTTTTCTAGGAAGGTCTTAAGACTGACGTTCAAAGGTTTATGAATGAATGTGTGGTTTTCCAATAGAATAAGGGAGAGACAATCAATACCTTGAGTTTCCTACATTCATTAAATATACCAAGTCAACATTGGGAAGAAGTTTCAATGGATTTTATTACAGGTCTACCAAATTCTGAAGGAAATAATTCCATCATGGTAGTGGTGAATTGACTCACAAATTATGCCCATTTTTTCTCTCTTTCACATCCTTTTAAATCATCTACAATAGCTACAACATTCATGGAAATAGTTAAGAAGCTACATAGAATCCCTAAGATGATTATAAGTGATAGAGATCCAATTTTTACTAGTAATTTTTGGACTAAATTATTTTCTTATTTGGGTACTCAATTGGATCATAACTCCTCTTACCTTCCTTAATCTGATGGGAAAACTAAGATTGCTAATAAATTTTTAGAAGAGGATCTTCATTTCTTTGCATCTGATAAACAGGAAAAATGGGTTAATTGGTTTCTCTTGGAATAATGGTGGTACAACACGTCCTTCCATACTTCATCAAAAAAATTCCCATTTATGGCACTTTATGGTTATCATCCTCCATTAATCACATCACCCTTGAGAGGGAAAATGAAAGTTCGGATAGTGGAGGACCACATAGGGCACCAACAAGAGGTTCTCCAACTATTGAAGGGCAACTTGGCTATAACACACAATAGGATGAAGCAATAATCATATCAACATCACGGTGAAAGGGAATTTGAAATGGGGGATTGGGTATTTTTGAGGCTACAACCATACAAGCAATTGTCCTTGAAGCAACAAAAGGAGGACAATAAATTAGCACCCAAGTATAATGGTCATTATAAGGTGTTGCAGAGGACTACAAGAATGACTTACAAATTGGAGTGCCTCCATATTAATGTGTACATCCAATCTTCCATGTTTCTTCCTTAAAGGATGTAATTGGTGACAAGGTCCCAGTTTAGCCTATTTTACCAAATATTAATAAAGAATGGAAAATCATACTAGAAATAGAAACAATCCTTGAAACAAGGATCAAGCAACTATGGAATCGAGCAATTATTGAATACCTCATCAAGTGAAAGAACCTACTAGTAGAAAAGGCAGCATGGGAAGATGTGTTCTTTATGCATAATCATCCACAGCTGATCAAGTGTTGAGGGAAGCATTTATTTGAATGGGAGGGGCATGTTAATCCCTAGATATCAATTTATTATTGTTCTATTGTTATGTTAGTGTTATCCTTATTGATCAGCTAGACACTTTATTTGTAATCATACCCTTTGTCTCCTATATATATCAAAGAGACCTAGTTTTAGGAAGGATCTTATCTCGTACATTTTTTGTATTGTAAAAGGAGGTTTCCCCCTAAAAAAGGCTTCTCATTCATTCTTCTATCTAATTCTCAAGGAGTGGAGTTGCTTCTCTTTCTATTTTCATGCTATTTGAGTGTTTGTTTCCTAACAAAGTCCCAAAAATTCAAAATTGTTTTCAAGAAGCTAACCTAGCCTTGATGTCTTATAGTTATACCTATGGACTAGACTTGTATATAGCCTAATGAACTAATTTCCATGTTTCAGAGAATGAAACATATGAATATAAATATGAAATTTGGTGAGCATGTGAATATTGATGTCAACTACCTCCTGGCTAAAATTTGAATGCCAATGGACATCATATGGCCAAATTATAACATAATTTCTTCTATAACCATATTACATTTTTAAGGGTCATACAGGAAAATCTAAAGTTGATTTTTGGTGAGCACATGGATATTGATGTTAGATACCTACTATTAATACTTGAATTCTAATGAAAAATGTGTGTGCCAAGTTATAGTGGAATTTAATATATAGTCATTTTATCTTTTAGGGGTCATACATTCAAACCTGAGGCTAATTTTTAGTGAGCGCGTGGGGATATGTGTTAGCTAACCCCGGTCCAAATTTGGTCTTCCTTGAATTCATATGACACCATTGCACTAAAAATATGAAATCAGTTTTTAATGCATTTCTACAAACAGTTCGCATGCATTATATTTATTAATGCATTATCATTAAAATTTTGTAATTTAATTGATTATAACAAAAACCATTCACTTATGACATCTACATATTTTCCATAGTATAAAGTCAAAATAAATAATGCTAATATACATGTACATTTCATCATATTGAGATCGTAATCAAAGAGAAAGAGGAACACACTTATCTTTGATAAAATGAGCTCCAAGGCCATTGAAAAAGTGTGCACCATTTTCCTCCCAACCATAGGCAAATCCTTTGTGGATGGCACCCCCATGTTGGGATATAATACCATTAGGGTAGAGAAGATTGTTTAAGGTTTCCAAATCATTTCCCTTTTCCCAAAATCTTCCAAGAAAAATCCACACAAACCACTACTGGATTATTTATTCAATTTTGGGATTAGACCAGCTCTTGGCTATTATTATGCTTGTGAAATTGGGTTGAAAACTGCATAGAGAATCTAGCTAGAAACAATGAACAACAAACTTGCAAAGTTGAGAGAAGAATTGGAGAAAGAATGAAAGAATTGTATTAACCAAATGAGAGAATGGAAAAATACATGTGATATACTCTACATGGATGAACTAATACGCCATAGTAGTTATCTAGAGAGATGTGGACACACACTAACATAAACATGAGTGAATTTCCACCTAGTCCTAGTTAACTTGCCATGCAGTCATCAGTTAACTAGATCACATAAGTGGAGTGGAGAGAATATCATGCATGCACATGTGTAGTGCACTCCTAGCCTCATGCATGTGAAGTGCGCCCTCTCAGTGATGATCCCAAGGTGAGTGCGCCCTCCTGGTAATGATCCCAAGGTGAGTATGTAACACTTGGTGATAATACCAAGGTTTCCATGCAAGATTTGACTCCACTAGTCTAAATAAAGTACAACTGAGTAATGACTAAAGAGGATGTGGCACCCTCATCTAGGGGACAATATCTTAGACAAAAGGGTGTCATAAACATAGACAAATGAACTTAGTCAAATAAACACTCTAAGGTGGGTGTCTAATATGTCCAATACCACCCTGAAGCACTATTAGATACTACACAATGATGGGTCTTGACAAGAAGACATTTTAGGTACCCATTTTACTATGCATATAAGAAACATGGAACACTCAAAAAGAGGAAAGAGGAAAAAACTCATGGGAAAACCCCCCCTAAAATACAATGTTGAAAAAGAAAGACAACTACTAGGGAGTTATGTCCTTCACTCCAAGAAGGCCTTGTAGAAAGTGGAATTTTTGCTCAGTGAAATTCTTCATGAAGATGTTTGTAGTTTGTTCACAAGAGGGATAGTACTACAAGTTGATGATCCCGTCATGTATCAACTCTCTAATGTAGTGCATGTGGACCTCGATGTGTTTGTTTCTCTATTGTTGCATTGGATCTCTACAGGATACTAAGGTTAGTAAGGAACTTTTGTATCCAAATGGCCTAAATGGTAATGTTGATTGCACCTCTATACTTAGTTTCTAATAATGAAAAAGAAATCATTGATTTCCTTTTACTGGACCAACAAATGGGGTTGGATCCCAAACTAAAAACATACCTTGAGGTGGACTTGCGATTTTTGCTATCGCTAGCCCAATCTGAATTTGTATAGCAAATGAGGTCCAATGTACATATTGTTGCATAATGAATCCCATGACTAGTGGTACCTTTGACATATTGGATTATGTGCTTGACAGCTTTCCAGTGCAGCTCATGCAACTCTTGCATGTACCTAGAAACTGCTCCCTTTACATATGAGATATTTGGACGAGATTGAGTGAGATAAAGAAGACTCCCCACTAGCTGACGATACTTGGTGTTATTGATCAATGGTGTATCCCCACCATCCTGAACTTTACCCTAGATAAAAAAAGGTGTGGTTGTCGACTTATAGTAGTTCACATTGAATTTGACCAACAGATCTCTGGCATACTTATTCTGAGACAACTTGATTCCTAAATCAGCCTAGTTGATTTCAAGACCAAGGAAGAAGTGTAATGGACCCATGTCCGACATCGAAAACCTGTCATGTAAGTGTTGGGTTTGTATTTTGAATATTTTATTAAGATGGCCAAATCCTTTTAGCATCGATATAACATATGTTATGCTTAATATTAGCCATTTTGAAGGATTCTCAAAGCTCTATATATCAATTCACCATGAATTCACTCCGGGTATGTATAATTGTCATTTTTGCAATGATTTTGTGATCAATTTATCTCAGTTTGATGTTTATGAAGATCTAACGTTATGGTTTGCTTGCAAAAGGTCGAAATTGTGATCCAATCCTCCATCTAGACCTTCATCGGACACTATTATAGGCAGCGAACTTCAATTTTAATTTGTGGGAGGATGAAGTGGAATCAGAAAAATCTGGCACATGGGTTTTGTGCGTAATATCCCCAATTATGTGTCGCTTCCCAAAATTGTGGATGGATTGAGAGTAGTTTGTGGTCCTTGATTTGGCATCTGGCACTCCATCCAACACTCCATCTGGCACTTGGAGCGCATAGGAGTTGGCAGTTGGTACATTGGCGGCCTTTAGTGGATGAATCGGGGATCTGGGTTTTGTGCCCCCTCATGGCCTCCAGCTATAGAGCTCGACACACCTCGAATTGGGTAGTTGTAGTGATCGTAGAGTGGCTCATGAAATTTCTAGAAGATGTTGTTGTTAGAACTCATTTAATGAGTTTACGGTTTTTAGAGAAGGTCAACCCTTCCAGTGGTCGACCTATCAAAGTTGTGTAATCAAGTATAAATACTATTGTCTGTGACATGAACCAGGGGACAAGAATTTTTGTTGTTTAATACAGACATCATCTTCGATTTTATTCCATACTCTGTTTTCATGATTAATGGCAGTATTGCATTGATTTATCACTTATGTTTCTTGTTGGAGTGTAGCCATGACCTGCTGGGGGGCCCACCAGTGGTCTAGTTGACTGTGTATATCAGTGTATATTTGTGTTCATCTTGTTGCTTATTTAGAATTCGAAATTGCCTCTTTACTGCAAGTATTTCCCAATTTTAATTGTTATGTATGTGTCAATTATAAACTATTAATCTAATTTGTTTTCCTTAATTGTAGATTGCTTGATTGAACTGTGTATATCATAGAAGGACATCCACGGTTATGTGTTGTTTTCCGGTTGTAGGAGTTGGTTAATTGTAGTGTTATGTATTTTCCTTCTTAGTTGTAAATTACTCTACAGAGTACTAACTTAGATAGCGTTTATGTGTATGCTTGTTTCATTTGTTAATTTTTCTTCAACATGATAGGACAAAAAATGGATTTTGAGTTATGCTTTCTAATAGCATCTTAGTTATAATTTTGAGGTTATGATCTTCAATGGTATCTTAGTTAATTTTAAGTTATGATTTTTAATGAGATTTTAGTTATGGATTTGAATCATGATTTCTAATTAGTATTAGTTACGAGTTTGTAGATTTGTTTGAATTATTTTTTAGTTTGTAGATTTCTATATGAAGTATTTTCAATGTTATTTTAGTTACGAATTTGAATTAGAATTTCTAATTAGTGTTAGTTATGGGTTTGTGGATTTGCCTGAATTAATGTTTATTCTTTGTAGGATAGTAATAGTTGTGAGTTTCTTTAAGAATAGAGTTCAGTTGTCAAAGATAGTTTTGATAGAGTAATTGCTTATTTGCTTGTTCATTGAGAGATAGATAGATTAGTTGTTTACTTGCTTATTTACTTGTTCACTCAGAGATAGATAGATCAAATAATCGAGAAATAGCTTATTTGTTGTTTGCTTATTTAAAAAGAGATTGAATAGATAGCTTTGAAATAGATTTCTTGTTATTTTCTTATTTAGAGATAGCTCATAGTCTTAGATTGTCTAAGGTTACTTAGGTCATATAGAGTTCATAATTCTAGAATTGCTTAAAGATTTTCATTATTTGAGTTTATTTGCATTATATTAGGCAAGGCTAGGTTGGATTAGAGCTCTAGACTTGCATATACAATGCTAGCACCTCGAAGCTTACGAGCCCCAGGTTAACAATTTAATTGAGGGAATTAGTGCATATAGAATACCCATCATTTTTTGTGACGTTGTCGAGGAGGTGCTAAATGGATTAGAGCTTAGCTAGGTAGGTTGCCTTTAATTACACAACAAGAGGGAGGAGAAACTTTAAGACAAGAGGTAAGAACCTGCACATCCATTTTAATGGGTCGCTCCAAAGCCTTGTTGTTCCATTTCCGAAAGAGTGTTTACTTTTTCTGTAAGTTTGCTTACTTTTCTTAGTTTGCTTACTTTTCTCATTTTGTTTACTTTCCTGCAATTTACTTTCCCACAAGCATGCTTTCTTTCCTGCACAGTGTGTTTACTTTCCTGCAATTTAGTTTTCCTGCCAGTGTGCTTATTTTACTGCAAGAGTGTTTTCTTTTATTTCTCTTATGCAAGTTTTATTTCTTTCATGCAAGTGTGTTTCCCTTTCGCAAAGTGTGTTTATTTTTTCTTCCAGTGTGTTTACATTCATACATGTGTGAGTTTGATTTCATTCTTGCAATCGTATTTTATTTTATGCTTTGATTTCTTTATTGTAAGTGTGATTTATTTTATGCAAGCGTGGTGTGTTTGGTTTGCACAAATATGCTTTAAATATGTCTTTCATCTTTTAGGTAGTTGTGATTAAAAATTTTAAAAAAACTATAATAATAATAAAACTTTTGGATGTTTTAAACCCTAGACACTAATCCCTCTATGAGGTAGGACCCATCAACCAGCAGAATGGATTCGAAGGTGACGATTAGTTTGGGAGAACTCTCTCAAATCCTAACAATAGTTGGGATCTCTTCTTTTTAGGAAGAACACATCTTGAAAATAGTCATGAACTTGTGTACCTCTCCGAAAATATTACAAGAATCAAGGTCCTATGAGGTACAAAATGATTTTCCTTGCAAACTATGAAGGAAGCTAAAAAATTATGGACTACATCCGGTGGAGAGCAATCACTAAGACCTGAAATTAAGGAGTTCTCAACATCCATCTCAGCAGATCCTTTATGTACTTCATAAATCAATCATCTAGAAGAAGAGGATATGCATAGCATGATGAAGGAGAGAACATAAATTATTGTTGATGAACATCAAGATTACATTGAAATTTGGTTTCAAGAGGTCATCAGGCCACAATACTATTCTCTTCTTCAACACCTTCTAATGCCAAAACAAGTAGGTTGGTTGGTTCTTCATATCCAGGTAATCACTGCAGTAAATTTTTCATATGTGAATATGGGTATGTTTCTTATCTTTCTTCGCACATGGTTACATTGGAAAAATTCTTACACTTGAATAACGATTTTCCTTTCTTTTTAGGTAGAGTAGGATAGTAAATAAAAACTGCATGTTGTTAGTTTAACTTAAAGTCTAATGCAGCCTCATTTTACAATTTATTTTTAATAAAAGAACTATGACATACATGTTCCTGTGACTTGATCTCATCAGTTTTTGATATTTTAGAGTGTGGTTTTTGAAACACAGTTTTAGAGCAGGTATTTATTTCACCACAAGTGGACAATTTCAAGGAGACAAAAAGGGAAGTATTTTACTTCAGAAAAGGATGTTGCTATATTTGAACTTTGTTGTCTACTTAAGCATTAACTGAATAATGAATTTTTTTAGATATTTCTTACTGTGAATTAGCCATATTTTTTGCAAGATTTCTATCTTCCTTTCTCTGAAGGCATATTTAATGGAAGTTTCTCTTAACCTCCACCACTAGAGGATATAAGGAAGTGACACATTGATTATCAAACATACAGGTTACTCATACAATTTCCCCAAGAACCCCGATTAGGTGAGTAAGTATCTTTATGAAAGAGTAGAAAGAAGGTTTGATTAGCGGTTAGCCATGGAAACATCACTATAACTTTAAAAAAAAAAAAAAATGAATCGAGCATGAAGATACCTTTCTGTTCTTTTCCAATGGTACCATCCACTACACACTAAAAATGCTTGATTATACCATATCTTTAGATAGGCTACGTCCAGTTAAGTACCCCTTACATCAGGACAATCTATAAGGAATACATAAAGAAGAGTCATCCTCTAACATAAATACCATCCCAATCTTAAATAAAAAAATTCAAAGTTGCCTCCCCATCTTCTTGCAAAAAGTAATCTTTATATAAAAATCTTAAAATATGGTGGACCAGTCTCTGTTGTAAAAGGGTGTAAGAGGCTAAACCGTCGGGATACTGAACAGGTTTGCTAGCAGCGGGTACCACCCTATGGTATGACTAGGTAAACCCGTCAGAGTATTGAATAGGATTGTTGGCAGCGAGGCATTCTACCTAGCGAGGGTGATAATCTGACAAACAATAAATAAAATTCCTAAATATTTAAATTTGTCCTAATGTACGACATTACTTTTAGACAAAGCTAAAAAGAAGTATGCATGGTTAAACAAAGGTCAATGAACTCCATAAATTTTCCATTGGGAACTAGCTTTAAGACTATCCTAAGACTCTCTCGCCTACCTCTGCTTAACTATACGTAGGATGTTTTGTCCTACATGTGGGGCCATATTTTAACCGTCTTGTCAGGCTAATGTGTGAAACTTATCTCTACACTTGGCAAATTGTAAATATTAGGCTATTTGGAGAATTGACTGGTTCCCTATATCTTTGATTGTGAGGTGTCACAATACTTAGGAGTGGGGGACAGGTTTCCTGAGCTGACAAATGATAAACATTTCCCATCTATATTATAATCCATGAGAAGAGGAAGTAGAATATCTATTAAAAATGCTATCATATTGTTTTTATGATATTTTGGGCTATTATATCAGCAATTGTTTTTGTTAAAATGCTAAATTCTATATTGTTGACATCACTATGTGTTATAAGCCTGTTGTGCATTTATTTATTTATTTTTATGTTTATATAATGGAAGACTGCTTAACTAGTTCTTTGTGACAATTACAAATCAATAACACATTATTAAACTCACTACAGATCTGTGTTGCCCCCCTATGAACAAAGGAACAAGTTATTGAACAGAGAAACAAGTTGTTTTATAGTGTTAAAAGAACGATGACAAGGAAATTAACAGTGGGTCATCCTATTCACACTTATCATGTCCATGCTCCTGTTCACCATGGTTGTCAGAAATTTCTCAAGCTAAGTGTAATGGGTGAATGTCCATTATAATGGGGATAATTTCTACTTGCATAGGAGTACCATATGAAGTGCCATATGGAGTGCCATTTTGAAGACCAGAAGGGGTGCCATCTAGACGACTGGATGAAGCACCATATGGAGGATCAGATGAGGTATGCATATACTGTAAATGACCATGATTGCATGCAAAAAAGGATCGTTCGAATTGATACACCTGTTTTAATGGTAAGTTAAGATGAATTGAATGGTATGTTGTTAAAATTCATGTTGTTAATTAAATTCAAACGTTTTAATGCATTTTTATGATCAAATGTCCAAGTCGAAGACTTGGACATTGATCTAATTCACATAATTTCATTTGCCTCCAAAGTACACCATTCAAAATTCAAATGTTGCACAATCATAGTCACACATGGCGATTGTGTGTGATGGATGTGTAAAAACTTGGCCAATCCTCATAACAGTATATTCCACCACAACCTCATCAGATTGCTTGTCATAACTGAGTTGACAAAACAGAGCAAGACATGGGATGAATTCCTCTATCAATTCTCAAACCCCCATCTCACAGTCAAGACCATCAAGAGATCAATTGATTTAGGGATTGTTACTCCATCTAAGCCTCATTCTCCAAAGACTAAAAAGCCTCCAACTCAAAATATCTCTTTGTCTGAACAAAAGGCCAAGAAAATTGTTGATTCACCTGCAGCCTCATTGGGCAAGAAAACCAAAAAGCCTACTGATAATTCCCCATTGCCTTCAGTACCTGTTGATCCTCAACCTAAGAAGTTACAAGATGCATTTCAACAAGATTATCCTTCAGTCCCTATGAATAGAAGAGGAGACAATCGGTTCAAAGGAGAATATTTTTGAAGAAGTACCCAAAGTGCAAGTGGAAAACCTAATGTAAAACATCCAAGCACTTTGAATCCTATCCAAGTGTCTTTTGATCTTGAAACCCCCCATAAAAGACTCAGAGAAGTTTTTGCAGAAGAGTTTGAGCCTAATAAAGAAGTTAAATCTGAACCTATTCTCTCTCACAAAAATCTATTAGTCCTACCTCCCAGATGCCTACATCAGCTTCCAAAGTTGATATACCTTCTACATCCATCAAGGGATCCAAGCCCTCTTCTTTTGAACCATCTAATCATACCCCAATTATTGAGAAATTACAACAAGAAAATTCTTAGTTTCTTCAACAGTTGGAAGAGACAAAAACTATGGATAGGCATATACATCAAGACAATGTGGTATTGCAAGAAAAAGTGAATTTTGTCCAACGACTGGTTGATCAAATGACCACCACCAATCACAACCTTTGGACACAATTGAAACATCGTAAAAGGCCCAAGACAAAATCTCCAAGACAAGAGGGAGAATATTCTAAATCCAATCCACCCCCTCCTTCACGAGTCTAGTTATGTTGGGTGATTCATTTTTGTTTGCAGAGGGACCTGCAAATCCTTAGGCATGGGGGTAATGTTGGGTTTGTGTTTTGATAATTTTATTGTGATGATAAAATCCTTTTTGCATCGATATTGCATATGTTATGCTTCATATTATCCATTTTGAAGGATTCTCAAAACTCTATATATCAATTCACCATGAATTTGCACCGAGTATGCATAATTGTCATTTTTGCAATGATTTTGTGATCAATTTATCTCAATTTGATGTTTATGAAGATCTAACGTTATGGTTTGCTTGCAACATGTCGGAATTGCTATCTGATCCTCCATATGGACCTTCATCTAGCACTATTACAGGCAGCGAACTTCAATCTTAATTTGTGAGAGGATGAAGTGGAATCAGAAAAATTCGGCACATGGGTTTTGTGCGTAAAATGCCCAATTCTGTGTCAATTCCTCAAATTGTGGATGGATTGAGAGGAGTTCATGGTCCTTGATTTGGCATCCGACACTCCTTCTGAAATTCAAAGCACAGAGGAGTTGGCGGTTGGTACATTGGCGGCCTTTGGTGGACGAATCGGAGATCTGGGTTTTGTGCCCCCTCGTGGCCTCTAGGTACAAAGCTCGACACACCTCGAATTGGGTAGTTGTAGTGATCATTGAGTGGCTCATGAAATTTCTAGAAGATGTTGTTGTCAGAACTCATTTAATGAGTTTACTGTTTTTATAGGAGGTCGACCCTTTCATTGGTCGACCTCTCAAGTTGTGTAATCACCTATAAATACTATTGCCTGTGACATGAACCAGGGGAGAAGAATTTTTGTTGTTTAATATAGACATCATCTTTGATTTTATTCCATACTCTATTTTCATGATTAATGACAGTATTGCATTGATTTAGCACATGCGTTTCCTGTTGGAGTGTAGCCATGACCTGATGGAGGGCCCACCAGTGGTCTGGTTGGCTGTGTATATTTGTGTTCATCTTGTTGCTTATTTAGAATTCGAAATTGCCTCTTTACTGCAAGTATTTCCCAATTTTAAGTGTTGTGTATATGTCAATTATAAACTGTTAATCTAATTCGTTTTCCTTAATTGCAGATTGCTTGATTGAACTATGTATATCATAGAGGGATGTCCATGGTTATGTGTTGTTTGCAGGTTGTAGGAGCTGGTTAATTGTAGTGTAATGTATTTTCCTTCTTAACTGTAAATTACTCTGCAGAGTACTAACTTAGATAGTGTTTGTTTATCAAATTGTAATCCCAAATATTCTCTGTATGCTTGTTTCATTTGTTAATTTTGCTTCAGCATGATAGGATAAAAAATGGATTTTGAGTTATGCTTTCTAATAGCATCTTAGTTATAATTTTGAGGTTATGATATTCAATGGTAGCTTAGTTAATTTTAAGTTATGATTTTTAATGAGATTTTAGTTATGGATTTGAATCATGATTTCTAATTAGTATTAGTTAGGAGTTTGTAGATTTGTTTGAATTAGTTTTGAGTTTGTAGATTTCTATACGAAGTATTTTCAATGTTATTTTAGTTACGAATTTGAATTAGAATTTCTAATCAATGTTAGTTGTGGGTTTGTGGATTTGCTTGAATTAAGGTTTATTCTTTGTAGGATAGAAATAATTGTGAGTTTATTTAAGAATAGAGTTCACTTGTCAAAGATAGTTTTGATAGAGTAATTGCTTATTTGCTTGTTCATTCAGAGATAGATAGATTAGTTGCTTACTTTCTTATTTATTTGTTCACTCAGAGATAGATAGATCAAATAATCCAGAAATAGCTTATTTGGTGTTTGCTTATTTAAAAAGAGATTGAATATATAGCTTTGAAATAGATTTCTTGTTATTTGCTTATTTAGAGATAGTTCATAGTCTTAGATTGTTTAAGGTTACTTAGGTCATATAGAGTCCATAATTCTAGAATTTCTTAAATCTCTTCATTATTTGAGTTTATTGGCATTAGATTAGGTGACGCTAGGCTAGATTAGAGCTCTAGACCTGCATATACAGTGTTGGCACCTCGAAGCTTACGAGCCCCGGGTTGACAATTTAATTGAGGGAATTAGTGCATATAGAATACCCATCAGTAAGGCATTCTTGATTGTAGCAATAACTGATTCTAATCTACCTATGATTAATAAATCATCTACATATAGCACCATAATCACATGGAGACATAAGTTCTCAGCATTCAAACATTGGTATCAGATTTACAACGAATGAAATTTTGAGAAAGTAATTAAGAATCCATTTTAGCATGCTA
>ML820780.1:73035-110045 GCA_009831015.1 Picea engelmannii
GTCATATTGTATCTCGTGAAGGTGTCAAAGTGGACCATGACAAAACTAAAGCTATGATGGAATGGCCAATCCTCAAAACCTTGAAGAATGTTAGAGGATTTCTAGGGTTGATAGCTATTACTACAATTTTTTCAAGAATTATGGTCAAAATCATCACATCTACCATCATTATTAAAAAAAGAGCCATTTTCTTAGACTCGAGAAGCAATCAATGTTTTTTAAAACTTAAGGAGGCTATGTGTACAACTCTTGTCTTAGCCACGCTTGACTTCACAAAAACATTTATTATGGTGTGTGATGCCTCAAGTCATAGAATTGGTATAGTTTTTATGCAAGGAAGGCCCCTTGCGTTCCAAAGCAACTAGCTTAAAGAAAATAACTTTCTCAAATTCATTTATGACAAGGAAATGTTGGTCATATTAAATGCAATTAAGAAATGGCACCCTTACTTAATAGGAAGATACTTCGAGGTAAAAAAATATCATGATAGGTTGAAGTACTTCTTGGAACAATAGTTACCTTTAGAAGATTAACAAAAATGGGTTACAGAGATGCTAGGTTATGACTTTGAAATTATCTATAAAAAGGAAAACAAAATGTGGTGGCATATGCACTTTCAAGGAAAGAAGAAGACACAAACGGCTCATTGTGTGTTATTTCCATTCTGCAATTTAATTGGGTTGAAGAACGGAGGATAGAATGGACCCAAGTTCATTCAACAACTACAATGGGACCCAAGAGAATTAGATAAATATGTGTAGAGGAATGATTTACTATGGTATCAAGATTTCTTATATTTATGTAATAAATCTCAACTCAAACAAAAGGTCCTTTTGGAATTGCACACTTCTCATATAGGAGGTTAGTTAGGGTTCTTGAAAACTTACCACAATATCAAGAAGGATTTTTTTCTAGGAAGGTCTTAAGACTGACGTTCAAAGGTTTATGAATGAATGTGTGGTTTTCCAATAGAATAAGGGAGAGACAATCAATACCTTGAGTTTCCTACATTCATTAAATATACCAAGTCAACATTGGGAAGAAGTTTCAATGGATTTTATTACAGGTCTACCAAATTCTGAAGGAAATAATTCCATCATGGTAGTGGTGAATTGACTCACAAATTATGCCCATTTTTTCTCTCTTTCACATCCTTTTAAATCATCTACAATAGCTACAACATTCATGGAAATAGTTAAGAAGCTACATAGAATCCCTAAGATGATTATAAGTGATAGAGATCCAATTTTTACTAGTAATTTTTGGACTAAATTATTTTCTTATTTGGGTACTCAATTGGATCATAACTCCTCTTACCTTCCTTAATCTGATGGGAAAACTAAGATTGCTAATAAATTTTTAGAAGAGGATCTTCATTTCTTTGCATCTGATAAACAGGAAAAATGGGTTAATTGGTTTCTCTTGGAATAATGGTGGTACAACACGTCCTTCCATACTTCATCAAAAAAATTCCCATTTATGGCACTTTATGGTTATCATCCTCCATTAATCACATCACCCTTGAGAGGGAAAATGAAAGTTCGGATAGTGGAGGACCACATAGGGCACCAACAAGAGGTTCTCCAACTATTGAAGGGCAACTTGGCTATAACACACAATAGGATGAAGCAATAATCATATCAACATCACGGTGAAAGGGAATTTGAAATGGGGGATTGGGTATTTTTGAGGCTACAACCATACAAGCAATTGTCCTTGAAGCAACAAAAGGAGGACAATAAATTAGCACCCAAGTATAATGGTCATTATAAGGTGTTGCAGAGGACTACAAGAATGACTTACAAATTGGAGTGCCTCCATATTAATGTGTACATCCAATCTTCCATGTTTCTTCCTTAAAGGATGTAATTGGTGACAAGGTCCCAGTTTAGCCTATTTTACCAAATATTAATAAAGAATGGAAAATCATACTAGAAATAGAAACAATCCTTGAAACAAGGATCAAGCAACTATGGAATCGAGCAATTATTGAATACCTCATCAAGTGAAAGAACCTACTAGTAGAAAAGGCAGCATGGGAAGATGTGTTCTTTATGCATAATCATCCACAGCTGATCAAGTGTTGAGGGAAGCATTTATTTGAATGGGAGGGGCATGTTAATCCCTAGATATCAATTTATTATTGTTCTATTGTTATGTTAGTGTTATCCTTATTGATCAGCTAGACACTTTATTTGTAATCATACCCTTTGTCTCCTATATATATCAAAGAGACCTAGTTTTAGGAAGGATCTTATCTCGTACATTTTTTGTATTGTAAAAGGAGGTTTCCCCCTAAAAAAGGCTTCTCATTCATTCTTCTATCTAATTCTCAAGGAGTGGAGTTGCTTCTCTTTCTATTTTCATGCTATTTGAGTGTTTGTTTCCTAACAAAGTCCCAAAAATTCAAAATTGTTTTCAAGAAGCTAACCTAGCCTTGATGTCTTATAGTTATACCTATGGACTAGACTTGTATATAGCCTAATGAACTAATTTCCATGTTTCAGAGAATGAAACATATGAATATAAATATGAAATTTGGTGAGCATGTGAATATTGATGTCAACTACCTCCTGGCTAAAATTTGAATGCCAATGGACATCATATGGCCAAATTATAACATAATTTCTTCTATAACCATATTACATTTTTAAGGGTCATACAGGAAAATCTAAAGTTGATTTTTGGTGAGCACATGGATATTGATGTTAGATACCTACTATTAATACTTGAATTCTAATGAAAAATGTGTGTGCCAAGTTATAGTGGAATTTAATATATAGTCATTTTATCTTTTAGGGGTCATACATTCAAACCTGAGGCTAATTTTTAGTGAGCGCGTGGGGATATGTGTTAGCTAACCCCGGTCCAAATTTGGTCTTCCTTGAATTCATATGACACCATTGCACTAAAAATATGAAATCAGTTTTTAATGCATTTCTACAAACAGTTCGCATGCATTATATTTATTAATGCATTATCATTAAAATTTTGTAATTTAATTGATTATAACAAAAACCATTCACTTATGACATCTACATATTTTCCATAGTATAAAGTCAAAATAAATAATGCTAATATACATGTACATTTCATCATATTGAGATCGTAATCAAAGAGAAAGAGGAACACACTTATCTTTGATAAAATGAGCTCCAAGGCCATTGAAAAAGTGTGCACCATTTTCCTCCCAACCATAGGCAAATCCTTTGTGGATGGCACCCCCATGTTGGGATATAATACCATTAGGGTAGAGAAGATTGTTTAAGGTTTCCAAATCATTTCCCTTTTCCCAAAATCTTCCAAGAAAAATCCACACAAACCACTACTGGATTATTTATTCAATTTTGGGATTAGACCAGCTCTTGGCTATTATTATGCTTGTGAAATTGGGTTGAAAACTGCATAGAGAATCTAGCTAGAAACAATGAACAACAAACTTGCAAAGTTGAGAGAAGAATTGGAGAAAGAATGAAAGAATTGTATTAACCAAATGAGAGAATGGAAAAATACATGTGATATACTCTACATGGATGAACTAATACGCCATAGTAGTTATCTAGAGAGATGTGGACACACACTAACATAAACATGAGTGAATTTCCACCTAGTCCTAGTTAACTTGCCATGCAGTCATCAGTTAACTAGATCACATAAGTGGAGTGGAGAGAATATCATGCATGCACATGTGTAGTGCACTCCTAGCCTCATGCATGTGAAGTGCGCCCTCTCAGTGATGATCCCAAGGTGAGTGCGCCCTCCTGGTAATGATCCCAAGGTGAGTATGTAACACTTGGTGATAATACCAAGGTTTCCATGCAAGATTTGACTCCACTAGTCTAAATAAAGTACAACTGAGTAATGACTAAAGAGGATGTGGCACCCTCATCTAGGGGACAATATCTTAGACAAAAGGGTGTCATAAACATAGACAAATGAACTTAGTCAAATAAACACTCTAAGGTGGGTGTCTAATATGTCCAATACCACCCTGAAGCACTATTAGATACTACACAATGATGGGTCTTGACAAGAAGACATTTTAGGTACCCATTTTACTATGCATATAAGAAACATGGAACACTCAAAAAGAGGAAAGAGGAAAAAACTCATGGGAAAACCCCCCCTAAAATACAATGTTGAAAAAGAAAGACAACTACTAGGGAGTTATGTCCTTCACTCCAAGAAGGCCTTGTAGAAAGTGGAATTTTTGCTCAGTGAAATTCTTCATGAAGATGTTTGTAGTTTGTTCACAAGAGGGATAGTACTACAAGTTGATGATCCCGTCATGTATCAACTCTCTAATGTAGTGCATGTGGACCTCGATGTGTTTGTTTCTCTATTGTTGCATTGGATCTCTACAGGATACTAAGGTTAGTAAGGAACTTTTGTATCCAAATGGCCTAAATGGTAATGTTGATTGCACCTCTATACTTAGTTTCTAATAATGAAAAAGAAATCATTGATTTCCTTTTACTGGACCAACAAATGGGGTTGGATCCCAAACTAAAAACATACCTTGAGGTGGACTTGCGATTTTTGCTATCGCTAGCCCAATCTGAATTTGTATAGCAAATGAGGTCCAATGTACATATTGTTGCATAATGAATCCCATGACTAGTGGTACCTTTGACATATTGGATTATGTGCTTGACAGCTTTCCAGTGCAGCTCATGCAACTCTTGCATGTACCTAGAAACTGCTCCCTTTACATATGAGATATTTGGACGAGATTGAGTGAGATAAAGAAGACTCCCCACTAGCTGACGATACTTGGTGTTATTGATCAATGGTGTATCCCCACCATCCTGAACTTTACCCTAGATAAAAAAAGGTGTGGTTGTCGACTTATAGTAGTTCACATTGAATTTGACCAACAGATCTCTGGCATACTTATTCTGAGACAACTTGATTCCTAAATCAGCCTAGTTGATTTCAAGACCAAGGAAGAAGTGTAATGGACCCATGTCCGACATCGAAAACCTGTCATGTAAGTGTTGGGTTTGTATTTTGAATATTTTATTAAGATGGCCAAATCCTTTTAGCATCGATATAACATATGTTATGCTTAATATTAGCCATTTTGAAGGATTCTCAAAGCTCTATATATCAATTCACCATGAATTCACTCCGGGTATGTATAATTGTCATTTTTGCAATGATTTTGTGATCAATTTATCTCAGTTTGATGTTTATGAAGATCTAACGTTATGGTTTGCTTGCAAAAGGTCGAAATTGTGATCCAATCCTCCATCTAGACCTTCATCGGACACTATTATAGGCAGCGAACTTCAATTTTAATTTGTGGGAGGATGAAGTGGAATCAGAAAAATCTGGCACATGGGTTTTGTGCGTAATATCCCCAATTATGTGTCGCTTCCCAAAATTGTGGATGGATTGAGAGTAGTTTGTGGTCCTTGATTTGGCATCTGGCACTCCATCCAACACTCCATCTGGCACTTGGAGCGCATAGGAGTTGGCAGTTGGTACATTGGCGGCCTTTAGTGGATGAATCGGGGATCTGGGTTTTGTGCCCCCTCATGGCCTCCAGCTATAGAGCTCGACACACCTCGAATTGGGTAGTTGTAGTGATCGTAGAGTGGCTCATGAAATTTCTAGAAGATGTTGTTGTTAGAACTCATTTAATGAGTTTACGGTTTTTAGAGAAGGTCAACCCTTCCAGTGGTCGACCTATCAAAGTTGTGTAATCAAGTATAAATACTATTGTCTGTGACATGAACCAGGGGACAAGAATTTTTGTTGTTTAATACAGACATCATCTTCGATTTTATTCCATACTCTGTTTTCATGATTAATGGCAGTATTGCATTGATTTATCACTTATGTTTCTTGTTGGAGTGTAGCCATGACCTGCTGGGGGGCCCACCAGTGGTCTAGTTGACTGTGTATATCAGTGTATATTTGTGTTCATCTTGTTGCTTATTTAGAATTCGAAATTGCCTCTTTACTGCAAGTATTTCCCAATTTTAATTGTTATGTATGTGTCAATTATAAACTATTAATCTAATTTGTTTTCCTTAATTGTAGATTGCTTGATTGAACTGTGTATATCATAGAAGGACATCCACGGTTATGTGTTGTTTTCCGGTTGTAGGAGTTGGTTAATTGTAGTGTTATGTATTTTCCTTCTTAGTTGTAAATTACTCTACAGAGTACTAACTTAGATAGCGTTTATGTGTATGCTTGTTTCATTTGTTAATTTTTCTTCAACATGATAGGACAAAAAATGGATTTTGAGTTATGCTTTCTAATAGCATCTTAGTTATAATTTTGAGGTTATGATCTTCAATGGTATCTTAGTTAATTTTAAGTTATGATTTTTAATGAGATTTTAGTTATGGATTTGAATCATGATTTCTAATTAGTATTAGTTACGAGTTTGTAGATTTGTTTGAATTATTTTTTAGTTTGTAGATTTCTATATGAAGTATTTTCAATGTTATTTTAGTTACGAATTTGAATTAGAATTTCTAATTAGTGTTAGTTATGGGTTTGTGGATTTGCCTGAATTAATGTTTATTCTTTGTAGGATAGTAATAGTTGTGAGTTTCTTTAAGAATAGAGTTCAGTTGTCAAAGATAGTTTTGATAGAGTAATTGCTTATTTGCTTGTTCATTGAGAGATAGATAGATTAGTTGTTTACTTGCTTATTTACTTGTTCACTCAGAGATAGATAGATCAAATAATCGAGAAATAGCTTATTTGTTGTTTGCTTATTTAAAAAGAGATTGAATAGATAGCTTTGAAATAGATTTCTTGTTATTTTCTTATTTAGAGATAGCTCATAGTCTTAGATTGTCTAAGGTTACTTAGGTCATATAGAGTTCATAATTCTAGAATTGCTTAAAGATTTTCATTATTTGAGTTTATTTGCATTATATTAGGCAAGGCTAGGTTGGATTAGAGCTCTAGACTTGCATATACAATGCTAGCACCTCGAAGCTTACGAGCCCCAGGTTAACAATTTAATTGAGGGAATTAGTGCATATAGAATACCCATCATTTTTTGTGACGTTGTCGAGGAGGTGCTAAATGGATTAGAGCTTAGCTAGGTAGGTTGCCTTTAATTACACAACAAGAGGGAGGAGAAACTTTAAGACAAGAGGTAAGAACCTGCACATCCATTTTAATGGGTCGCTCCAAAGCCTTGTTGTTCCATTTCCGAAAGAGTGTTTACTTTTTCTGTAAGTTTGCTTACTTTTCTTAGTTTGCTTACTTTTCTCATTTTGTTTACTTTCCTGCAATTTACTTTCCCACAAGCATGCTTTCTTTCCTGCACAGTGTGTTTACTTTCCTGCAATTTAGTTTTCCTGCCAGTGTGCTTATTTTACTGCAAGAGTGTTTTCTTTTATTTCTCTTATGCAAGTTTTATTTCTTTCATGCAAGTGTGTTTCCCTTTCGCAAAGTGTGTTTATTTTTTCTTCCAGTGTGTTTACATTCATACATGTGTGAGTTTGATTTCATTCTTGCAATCGTATTTTATTTTATGCTTTGATTTCTTTATTGTAAGTGTGATTTATTTTATGCAAGCGTGGTGTGTTTGGTTTGCACAAATATGCTTTAAATATGTCTTTCATCTTTTAGGTAGTTGTGATTAAAAATTTTAAAAAAACTATAATAATAATAAAACTTTTGGATGTTTTAAACCCTAGACACTAATCCCTCTATGAGGTAGGACCCATCAACCAGCAGAATGGATTCGAAGGTGACGATTAGTTTGGGAGAACTCTCTCAAATCCTAACAATAGTTGGGATCTCTTCTTTTTAGGAAGAACACATCTTGAAAATAGTCATGAACTTGTGTACCTCTCCGAAAATATTACAAGAATCAAGGTCCTATGAGGTACAAAATGATTTTCCTTGCAAACTATGAAGGAAGCTAAAAAATTATGGACTACATCCGGTGGAGAGCAATCACTAAGACCTGAAATTAAGGAGTTCTCAACATCCATCTCAGCAGATCCTTTATGTACTTCATAAATCAATCATCTAGAAGAAGAGGATATGCATAGCATGATGAAGGAGAGAACATAAATTATTGTTGATGAACATCAAGATTACATTGAAATTTGGTTTCAAGAGGTCATCAGGCCACAATACTATTCTCTTCTTCAACACCTTCTAATGCCAAAACAAGTAGGTTGGTTGGTTCTTCATATCCAGGTAATCACTGCAGTAAATTTTTCATATGTGAATATGGGTATGTTTCTTATCTTTCTTCGCACATGGTTACATTGGAAAAATTCTTACACTTGAATAACGATTTTCCTTTCTTTTTAGGTAGAGTAGGATAGTAAATAAAAACTGCATGTTGTTAGTTTAACTTAAAGTCTAATGCAGCCTCATTTTACAATTTATTTTTAATAAAAGAACTATGACATACATGTTCCTGTGACTTGATCTCATCAGTTTTTGATATTTTAGAGTGTGGTTTTTGAAACACAGTTTTAGAGCAGGTATTTATTTCACCACAAGTGGACAATTTCAAGGAGACAAAAAGGGAAGTATTTTACTTCAGAAAAGGATGTTGCTATATTTGAACTTTGTTGTCTACTTAAGCATTAACTGAATAATGAATTTTTTTAGATATTTCTTACTGTGAATTAGCCATATTTTTTGCAAGATTTCTATCTTCCTTTCTCTGAAGGCATATTTAATGGAAGTTTCTCTTAACCTCCACCACTAGAGGATATAAGGAAGTGACACATTGATTATCAAACATACAGGTTACTCATACAATTTCCCCAAGAACCCCGATTAGGTGAGTAAGTATCTTTATGAAAGAGTAGAAAGAAGGTTTGATTAGCGGTTAGCCATGGAAACATCACTATAACTTTAAAAAAAAAAAAAAATGAATCGAGCATGAAGATACCTTTCTGTTCTTTTCCAATGGTACCATCCACTACACACTAAAAATGCTTGATTATACCATATCTTTAGATAGGCTACGTCCAGTTAAGTACCCCTTACATCAGGACAATCTATAAGGAATACATAAAGAAGAGTCATCCTCTAACATAAATACCATCCCAATCTTAAATAAAAAAATTCAAAGTTGCCTCCCCATCTTCTTGCAAAAAGTAATCTTTATATAAAAATCTTAAAATATGGTGGACCAGTCTCTGTTGTAAAAGGGTGTAAGAGGCTAAACCGTCGGGATACTGAACAGGTTTGCTAGCAGCGGGTACCACCCTATGGTATGACTAGGTAAACCCGTCAGAGTATTGAATAGGATTGTTGGCAGCGAGGCATTCTACCTAGCGAGGGTGATAATCTGACAAACAATAAATAAAATTCCTAAATATTTAAATTTGTCCTAATGTACGACATTACTTTTAGACAAAGCTAAAAAGAAGTATGCATGGTTAAACAAAGGTCAATGAACTCCATAAATTTTCCATTGGGAACTAGCTTTAAGACTATCCTAAGACTCTCTCGCCTACCTCTGCTTAACTATACGTAGGATGTTTTGTCCTACATGTGGGGCCATATTTTAACCGTCTTGTCAGGCTAATGTGTGAAACTTATCTCTACACTTGGCAAATTGTAAATATTAGGCTATTTGGAGAATTGACTGGTTCCCTATATCTTTGATTGTGAGGTGTCACAATACTTAGGAGTGGGGGACAGGTTTCCTGAGCTGACAAATGATAAACATTTCCCATCTATATTATAATCCATGAGAAGAGGAAGTAGAATATCTATTAAAAATGCTATCATATTGTTTTTATGATATTTTGGGCTATTATATCAGCAATTGTTTTTGTTAAAATGCTAAATTCTATATTGTTGACATCACTATGTGTTATAAGCCTGTTGTGCATTTATTTATTTATTTTTATGTTTATATAATGGAAGACTGCTTAACTAGTTCTTTGTGACAATTACAAATCAATAACACATTATTAAACTCACTACAGATCTGTGTTGCCCCCCTATGAACAAAGGAACAAGTTATTGAACAGAGAAACAAGTTGTTTTATAGTGTTAAAAGAACGATGACAAGGAAATTAACAGTGGGTCATCCTATTCACACTTATCATGTCCATGCTCCTGTTCACCATGGTTGTCAGAAATTTCTCAAGCTAAGTGTAATGGGTGAATGTCCATTATAATGGGGATAATTTCTACTTGCATAGGAGTACCATATGAAGTGCCATATGGAGTGCCATTTTGAAGACCAGAAGGGGTGCCATCTAGACGACTGGATGAAGCACCATATGGAGGATCAGATGAGGTATGCATATACTGTAAATGACCATGATTGCATGCAAAAAAGGATCGTTCGAATTGATACACCTGTTTTAATGGTAAGTTAAGATGAATTGAATGGTATGTTGTTAAAATTCATGTTGTTAATTAAATTCAAACGTTTTAATGCATTTTTATGATCAAATGTCCAAGTCGAAGACTTGGACATTGATCTAATTCACATAATTTCATTTGCCTCCAAAGTACACCATTCAAAATTCAAATGTTGCACAATCATAGTCACACATGGCGATTGTGTGTGATGGATGTGTAAAAACTTGGCCAATCCTCATAACAGTATATTCCACCACAACCTCATCAGATTGCTTGTCATAACTGAGTTGACAAAACAGAGCAAGACATGGGATGAATTCCTCTATCAATTCTCAAACCCCCATCTCACAGTCAAGACCATCAAGAGATCAATTGATTTAGGGATTGTTACTCCATCTAAGCCTCATTCTCCAAAGACTAAAAAGCCTCCAACTCAAAATATCTCTTTGTCTGAACAAAAGGCCAAGAAAATTGTTGATTCACCTGCAGCCTCATTGGGCAAGAAAACCAAAAAGCCTACTGATAATTCCCCATTGCCTTCAGTACCTGTTGATCCTCAACCTAAGAAGTTACAAGATGCATTTCAACAAGATTATCCTTCAGTCCCTATGAATAGAAGAGGAGACAATCGGTTCAAAGGAGAATATTTTTGAAGAAGTACCCAAAGTGCAAGTGGAAAACCTAATGTAAAACATCCAAGCACTTTGAATCCTATCCAAGTGTCTTTTGATCTTGAAACCCCCCATAAAAGACTCAGAGAAGTTTTTGCAGAAGAGTTTGAGCCTAATAAAGAAGTTAAATCTGAACCTATTCTCTCTCACAAAAATCTATTAGTCCTACCTCCCAGATGCCTACATCAGCTTCCAAAGTTGATATACCTTCTACATCCATCAAGGGATCCAAGCCCTCTTCTTTTGAACCATCTAATCATACCCCAATTATTGAGAAATTACAACAAGAAAATTCTTAGTTTCTTCAACAGTTGGAAGAGACAAAAACTATGGATAGGCATATACATCAAGACAATGTGGTATTGCAAGAAAAAGTGAATTTTGTCCAACGACTGGTTGATCAAATGACCACCACCAATCACAACCTTTGGACACAATTGAAACATCGTAAAAGGCCCAAGACAAAATCTCCAAGACAAGAGGGAGAATATTCTAAATCCAATCCACCCCCTCCTTCACGAGTCTAGTTATGTTGGGTGATTCATTTTTGTTTGCAGAGGGACCTGCAAATCCTTAGGCATGGGGGTAATGTTGGGTTTGTGTTTTGATAATTTTATTGTGATGATAAAATCCTTTTTGCATCGATATTGCATATGTTATGCTTCATATTATCCATTTTGAAGGATTCTCAAAACTCTATATATCAATTCACCATGAATTTGCACCGAGTATGCATAATTGTCATTTTTGCAATGATTTTGTGATCAATTTATCTCAATTTGATGTTTATGAAGATCTAACGTTATGGTTTGCTTGCAACATGTCGGAATTGCTATCTGATCCTCCATATGGACCTTCATCTAGCACTATTACAGGCAGCGAACTTCAATCTTAATTTGTGAGAGGATGAAGTGGAATCAGAAAAATTCGGCACATGGGTTTTGTGCGTAAAATGCCCAATTCTGTGTCAATTCCTCAAATTGTGGATGGATTGAGAGGAGTTCATGGTCCTTGATTTGGCATCCGACACTCCTTCTGAAATTCAAAGCACAGAGGAGTTGGCGGTTGGTACATTGGCGGCCTTTGGTGGACGAATCGGAGATCTGGGTTTTGTGCCCCCTCGTGGCCTCTAGGTACAAAGCTCGACACACCTCGAATTGGGTAGTTGTAGTGATCATTGAGTGGCTCATGAAATTTCTAGAAGATGTTGTTGTCAGAACTCATTTAATGAGTTTACTGTTTTTATAGGAGGTCGACCCTTTCATTGGTCGACCTCTCAAGTTGTGTAATCACCTATAAATACTATTGCCTGTGACATGAACCAGGGGAGAAGAATTTTTGTTGTTTAATATAGACATCATCTTTGATTTTATTCCATACTCTATTTTCATGATTAATGACAGTATTGCATTGATTTAGCACATGCGTTTCCTGTTGGAGTGTAGCCATGACCTGATGGAGGGCCCACCAGTGGTCTGGTTGGCTGTGTATATTTGTGTTCATCTTGTTGCTTATTTAGAATTCGAAATTGCCTCTTTACTGCAAGTATTTCCCAATTTTAAGTGTTGTGTATATGTCAATTATAAACTGTTAATCTAATTCGTTTTCCTTAATTGCAGATTGCTTGATTGAACTATGTATATCATAGAGGGATGTCCATGGTTATGTGTTGTTTGCAGGTTGTAGGAGCTGGTTAATTGTAGTGTAATGTATTTTCCTTCTTAACTGTAAATTACTCTGCAGAGTACTAACTTAGATAGTGTTTGTTTATCAAATTGTAATCCCAAATATTCTCTGTATGCTTGTTTCATTTGTTAATTTTGCTTCAGCATGATAGGATAAAAAATGGATTTTGAGTTATGCTTTCTAATAGCATCTTAGTTATAATTTTGAGGTTATGATATTCAATGGTAGCTTAGTTAATTTTAAGTTATGATTTTTAATGAGATTTTAGTTATGGATTTGAATCATGATTTCTAATTAGTATTAGTTAGGAGTTTGTAGATTTGTTTGAATTAGTTTTGAGTTTGTAGATTTCTATACGAAGTATTTTCAATGTTATTTTAGTTACGAATTTGAATTAGAATTTCTAATCAATGTTAGTTGTGGGTTTGTGGATTTGCTTGAATTAAGGTTTATTCTTTGTAGGATAGAAATAATTGTGAGTTTATTTAAGAATAGAGTTCACTTGTCAAAGATAGTTTTGATAGAGTAATTGCTTATTTGCTTGTTCATTCAGAGATAGATAGATTAGTTGCTTACTTTCTTATTTATTTGTTCACTCAGAGATAGATAGATCAAATAATCCAGAAATAGCTTATTTGGTGTTTGCTTATTTAAAAAGAGATTGAATATATAGCTTTGAAATAGATTTCTTGTTATTTGCTTATTTAGAGATAGTTCATAGTCTTAGATTGTTTAAGGTTACTTAGGTCATATAGAGTCCATAATTCTAGAATTTCTTAAATCTCTTCATTATTTGAGTTTATTGGCATTAGATTAGGTGACGCTAGGCTAGATTAGAGCTCTAGACCTGCATATACAGTGTTGGCACCTCGAAGCTTACGAGCCCCGGGTTGACAATTTAATTGAGGGAATTAGTGCATATAGAATACCCATCAGTAAGGCATTCTTGATTGTAGCAATAACTGATTCTAATCTACCTATGATTAATAAATCATCTACATATAGCACCATAATCACATGGAGACATAAGTTCTCAGCATTCAAACATTGGTATCAGATTTACAACGAATGAAATTTTGAGAAAGTAATTAAGAATCCATTTTAGCATGCTACGCTCTATGTGTGTACTTGAGGACATAGAGTGACTTCTTTGGTCGACAAACTAGAGAGGAATTATGTATGTAGCCATGCGGTTTCTCCATGTATATCTCATCTTTGAGATCATCGTGAAGAAAAACATTCTTCGTTTCCATTTGGTGAACCTCCCACCTCCTTGCTAACGTAATGGTGAGAGCTAAACGAATGGAATCCATGAGAAAATGTATGAGCATAATCGATCCCATGGACTTGTTGAAATCCTTTTGCCACAAATATTGCTTTGTATCTGCTGACAATTCCATTTTCTACTTTCTTCATCATGTAGACCCATTTGCATTTGACAAGCTTTTGATCAAATGCAAGCATAACCAAGTCCTAAGTCTAGTTCTCAATGAGGGATTTGTATGCCTCGTTCATGGTTACTTCCCAGAAAGGATTCCCTTCAGATTCTACATAATTCTAAGGGTATAAAGCTAGAACCATGTAGTAATGCAAAGGAATTATTGGTTATGTGGTTGTGAGAGCATGTGGTGCTTCCTCAACCTGGGATCTCATCCTCCTTGGATCCGCAAGATCACCCATAAGATTGCTTGCTACTTGTAGGGTGTACTATGACCATTTGGGTCTTGGATTTGGATATTTCCATGCATGCTCATGATATTTTGAATCTAATTCATAAATCAGATCTGAAATTTGATTTGAGTGCTAGGATGCATCATCTTTGATATCTGGTACAAGAGGGAGCACAAAATTTTCTGCATGTTGTTCCTGAGATGCATGCAGGGGACTTTCTTCAAACCGGACAATCATTTCAATGATATGTTTGTTTGTTGAAGGATCTACCAGTATGTATCCCTTTACACCTTTGGGATAACCCACAAAGATATATTCTCCGCTTTGAGGATCCAAAGCCTTCCTCTTCTATGAAGGTATGTGGGCTCATGTGCGTGATCCAAAAATGTGGAAGCATGTGACTTCCAGCTTCATGCCACTCCAGGATTTTCCAGGTGTCATGCCTTTCAAAAACTTGTGAAGAGATCTATTTTGTATGTATGTGGCATATTTTATTGATTTAGCCCAAAATTTAGAGGGAAGGGACTTTGCATGCAACATGTAACTTTCCATCTCCTTTAGAGACTAGTTCTTCCTCTCAGCCACCCTGTTCTGTTGTGGAGTGTATGGAACTATGTGCTACAATTGAATACATGATTCATCATAAATATGTTGGAAATCCTTGTTTATGTACTCCCCCCATTATATGTGCAAAGGATATTGATCATCTTCTCAGACTACTTCTCTACATGTGCTTTGAAATCCTAGAGATTCTCAAACACTTCAAATTTTTTCCTAAGAAAATACACCCAAGTGTGCCTTGAGTAATCATCAATAAAATCCAACACATATATGTCCTTGTTCATGGAAATATGAGAGAATGGCCCCATGAGGTCTTTGTGAAAAAGTTCCAAGGGAGAGGAGGCCCTCCATGCCTTCCCTTTCTCAAATTTCTCTTCATGTGGATGCTTGCCAATAACACGTCCTTGACGAACTCCTTCAGAAAATTGTATGTCCAGAAATCCTTTCACCATCCCCTGTTTGTTGAGATTCTCCATGTACCTAAAATTTAAGTGGACAAATATTTCATGCCAAATCTTAATATCATCATTGGAATGAGTTAGTATCACTATAGAGTCTAATTTAGCAACAAATTTAGAGAATGTGTACAATCTAGACTGATGATTACCTTACTAACAACAATTTGAGAGTTGTCTTCCATGTCATATATAGTCACGAAATCGGGGGTGAATTCAACCCTCTTCCTTTTGCTTGAATGTGTGATTTGGGAAAAAAAAAGTAGATTTACAAAGAGCTTCAGAACATGCAAGACATTATCGAAACTTCCTTTTTCCAGATCTACTCTCCCTTCTCTAGAGAATTTTACTAGAGAATCGTCTCCCATTAGAATGGGAGGACTTGTGCATGATTTTAAAGATGGAAGGACAACCTTTTTGGTTTCTATGTGGTGTGATGCTCCCAAATCGATGACCCATGCATCTGGAAAAAAATTAATTGCAATTAAAGCATGTGAATTAGGTCGAGTTTCTGGTGTGTTTTCTCCCGGATTCTTCATGGCATTCTTAGGAATGCAGTCTTCAAGATTGTTTTGTTGGAGTGTTTGTACCATGACGTCAATGAATTTCTTCATGCAAGAGGATTTAGGATGATAGCCATGATTTCAATAACCACACTTTGAATTCCATTTATTTCCTTTTCCTTCCTTTGAGATGGAAGATTAATCAAAAGGTTTGAAGTTGCCTCATTTTCTTGGATCATGATCCTTCTTTCCCTTTGATTTCTGATTGGATTTGGAGGTTGAATCGTTTCTTTCATGCAGAACAAGTGCTTGGACTTTGGAGTTTCTGAGTGTTCCCATCTTTATGAGCTTGTCTTGCTCATGTATCAGGGACTCAATGAATGTTTCCAATGTGGGTGTTATAGCAAGATTTGCCTCACCATTGCTATCTTGGACAGAGGGCCATTTTCCATTTCCCTATGCAGACTTATCAACCCCTTTTTAATAAATCTAGAGCCAAAAATATATATTTTTCCACATATACGCTCCCTAAAAAGATACATATACACTTGATGCTGCACTACAGCTCGCGTATATCGGGATTTGTGCTAGAAAATACAAAATGAGGTCGGGTTTCCATGTCACAACAAAAAATTTCTGATCTTTGGCCTTCCATATACTGGAAACGTTCCAAATTGGCCCTTCGGTTGCATTCTGGAGGCTATAAGAGCACAATTTTGAGCTATGGAAAAAGAGGAGAAAGCATTCAACTTTGAGAGCAAGTTACTCTGGAGAAATTACTTCATATTGAGTCTGCATCCCTTTTTTCCTCAAGTTTGAACACAGTGTTCAGCCCCCAAGCTCTTTCCTTATTGTCAAGAGGACCTCATTACTTCTTTGCTATGAGCTTGCCTTTGGTGGAGGACTGAAGTGGTGGAGACCCAGTTGGAAGGAACTTGGTTTCTTGGTTTCGAACCATGACGACATGGAAGTCTATAATGTTGATACTTCTGTTGATCAATTATTAATAGAAATACTCCTTTCCCGTCCTATCAATATCTTGCAAATATATGATTATTATCCATGGGCATGTTTGTAATGTTTATTAATGTATTGTGTTATCTGATGTGCTAACTCATTTCATATATTGTCACTATATACTTGCATCACTTGCTTGTTGAGAACTTCTTGCAGGTGTAAAGCTTTGGGTCAAAGTGCTCAACAGTGGAACGGCATCAAATGATTGGAGCGAGGTAGGCTTCTTCCTTGTATTGCACATTATTTTATATAGCACATGTTGGAATTGAGTTGATTTCTGCAGTCATACCTGTCTGTTGTGGTTTACCCTTGGCCATAGATAGCTTTTCCCTTGTAACAGAATTGGTGACTCCACTGGGGATAGATCTTCCTTCTAAGGGTTGAATTTTTTCTTCTAACATTGCTCTTTTTCCTTTATGTTTCTTGTCATATCACAGTTGGACAGAGTCTATTCACTTTGAGTCTGATTTTTTTGGCCTTTTACCCTTGCCTAGCCTTGTTTTAAAATATATACACCCTTTTTTCCCTGGCAGTCGTGTATACACGCTTGATGTCCCACTGAAAGAGGCGTATATACGCCCTTTTCTCTTGAATAGTTGTGTATACCACTTCCCCTTGCTTGCTTGCTTGGTTTAGTGACTGTTGGGTATGTTTTGAGGATCACTGAGCCTTCTTAGGTCTTTGTGGTGCCTGTTGAGATTATCTGGGATGACAGGAAACCTATTTGGAGTTGAATTTTTGGGTGGCATCTTTCTCTTTGTTTTCCATTTTTTATTTGTCCTTGGTAGTTGGGTTGTCTGCTTAGCTACTTGGTATTATGCTCGAGTGGTTGCTTTTATACACAGTAGAAGTTATATATCAAGTTGCTTATCAGTCCATGCATTTTCTTTTTAATACATTGAAAATACAAAAAAAATAGGTATTTTGCATTGGTTGGTATTTTTGTCTTGGAACCTTTATCATTAGCTTAGCACATTTAGCGAAAGATTGCATTTTACTTCTGAGTTGCAGAGTTAAAATTGAAGATTGCACTATTTTTATTTAGCATATAATTCACTGAAAAAGTTAAAGTTAGGCTTTGCATTATATCTATTTTTATTTTCATGTAGAGTCATAACACCATGAGTTTCATTTCCATACCTTTTTGAGTAATCACGACCAATAAAATTTACGCTTTAAACTAAAATTGATTAGTAATGATTTTATTGTTTAGGGTGCACAAACTAGCCTAGGATTTAGTGCCTTGGAATAGGATTTTGTGAGTAAACTTCTCCAAGGAAATTAAATCAACATATGTTTATGAGACAGGGAGTTGAGAAATCCATTGTATAATTGGTAATATTAGGAGGCTCCACTCACACTGGAGTTAAGCACGAGGTCACGCGAAGTTTTTGTAAGGGATAACCCCTGGATACTCACCTAGCGTCAGAGATATTTCTGTGGATTTATTCGTATTTGGGGATCTTGCTAGTATCCATACCTCTATGAGAGGCGGTACTTTCAAGGTTTCGGGTTTGATACCCTACCCATATGGTAATCCAGACTTACGATTGTTCACTTGTGCATCAGTTATACATTGGTTTATTAGTTTCTTGACTTAGGTTTCTCATAGGTTACTTGCAGGGGTTATTCTTCTTGTATCCTAAGTCAGATAGGGGTCGGACAACACACAACCTTTATGGAAGATTACCTCTCCGGGGGGATCTGACCGACTGGTTGTTAAGCCTATTAGGGCCCTTATAACTAATTTTGTTACCTCCAAACTTTAGCAGGGAGTCTTAGGTCCCTCTTGGACGAGGCATGCCTTTTTTAGCAAGGGAGGCCACTCAGCCACTTTAACCTATTTGCATACATATTGGTCGTTTGAATTTTTGGTATGCTCTTTGATTACTAGTTGACCCTAGGACTCTAGTTTTTGGTTTCATTATCATGGATAGCGGAGTGCCTTTTACTCCTCCATTCACTGCTACCCCCCCCATGATGCCTCCTCATTTCATGAGGGCAGACCCTTCTATTTTTTACAATGGTATGCACGATTACAACGCTCAATTCGCACCTTGGGTGTCTAGTCCTTTTTTTGTTGATATGCCTTCCCACGTGCAACCCCCTCCCTGGTCTACTTATATGAATCCTAGCATTGGACCCAGGGGCACCATCGCTCCCATGCCCACTTCTTCATTTGATATGAGTCGTGTTACCATGGGAGGTTGGAACCTTCCACCTTATGGATCCAATCCTAGCTATGTTCTTTCAATATCCAGTGCTTAGATGGGTTCTTATTACACCCCGCCCATGTATCTTTCATCTGCCATGTCGGTCCCTTTAAACACTTTTTCTGCACCAGGTCCTCAAGTACCCCTAGGTCTTCCGTATGGGGAGAATCAATTTTATAATTCAGGCTACCCTCCTTATGGGACACCCTCACAAGGGGGAAACATATATCCTCACTCAAATAAATTTTATCCTACCTCAGTCTCTTTGCAGACCTTAGCGATGATGCCCATCCAGACCTCTTCATACCACCTTGGCATAAACCACCATGTTTCTGGGCCAGGACAGGGAGTATACCAGGATCCTTTCTAGCCTGCAATGTTTCTGAATCAATCTTTTCCAGAACCTTGGAATCAAACAATGTAATCTATCGCTATCCCAACCACTGTAAGCCACACCAGTGCACCATCGCCCACCTCTTCTAGTCATGTCAGAGATGAGTCTACACTTTCTACAAATCATGTCGACAACTCGCTTCCAACCTCTGCCAATTATGTTGGGGGCACCATCCTTTTCTCCTCGGATCATAGCCATGTCACGTCTCCAACTCCTATTCATCATATAGGAGATGACTCTCTTTCCTCGGCCAGTCCCATCGAGAAACCTAAACATCTCATATGTAAGCTTAAATTCCTTTGTAGGACTTGTGAAGAAAGCCATCTTACTCGCTTGTGCCCAGTGACTGTCGGGATACCAGAGGTGCGGGGCTCGCCCAAAATCCTTTCGGACTACGAGACACTCATGGTTCCTCCTCACACCACTTCACCTTTAATGATCCCGACAATCTCACCACCAATATTTTTCTCTAACCTCACCCCCTCCACGGAGGGTGAAGTGTCTCCTGCCCCCATTACCATGCATCCTCTTCAACCTATAATTGAAGAAGTGACCACGTCGGTGCCATTTATGGTCAAATTGACTCTCCCTAAAAAAGAGTGATGCACCCTCCAGTCACGTCATCAACATTCCAAGTCTTCCCCCTTCTGAACAAGAGAGATTGATTCTTCCTCCGAATACTCTCTCTCCAAGTTCTGACGAGGTCCCCTTTGACTAGGACGACCTGACGGAACGTCCCATCCCCCCACCTATGTTTGTTCCACTAAGAGACATTATTCTAACCATAACAGAGACTATGTACTCCGTTAGCACTTTCTCCTCCTCGACTTGGAGAGCTTTGGGCTTTCCCGATCTTTTGTCAGCTATCCGCAGGATACTGACTTTCGACAGAAGGCCGGCATGAAAACCTTGGCCTCCCCCTTTACATGTTGATTAGAAATAAAAACAAGTCTTAGTTAAGTTCTTTTTCAACTCATTATTAAAAATTGAAAAGATCGTCGAGTGATTTGTCCCTTTCACACTCGTTAAAATTAGATTTGAAAGATCATGAGTCTTAGTTAAGCTCTTTTCCGACTCGCTATCAAAAATGGAAAAGATCATCGAGTCAACTTGTCTTTTCACACTCGTAAATTGGATTTGAAAAGATGTCTATTTGGCACAAGTTTACCCCTTTTTCACACCAAGTAGACTAAAAGATATAAAAAAGAACATTTTTTGGCATTAAATTGTGATTGCATCTCATGCCCTTGCTTATAGTATTGATCCTTTAGCTGGTTCTCTCTTTGCGTTATAAACCATGGCCCAAGTAGTTTTCATCCTCAACCAAACGGAGCCTTGTTTATATCCTTCACAATTTGACACCCTATATCCTAGAGGGAACAGCACCCCGAGTGTCCATCTACCACATGAATTACCTTGCATTGAGCATAGGTATGTTCCACTGTTGGAACTAGTTTTGCTTACTTGCGACACTCGTTCCCTCCCCTGTATCATAGCATTCACTTGTTATGAAAAAACAAAAAAATATGGGCGGGAAGGGAGTACTATATTGTAATTGGTAGTAGTCATGTCGCCTTTGAACAGAGCACAAAGTTATTGAGTCCTTGCGTCATCATAATTTTGGGTTTAGCATGGCCTTAGGAAGTTGATCTCGTTACAGAATTTTCTCTATCAACTGCTTAATCTTCCAGTCACTATAGAGAACATTATGGATGCCTCCTACATCTATTTGTCACATTATTAAGTCTATGCTATCGGAGTCCACCGTATGTCTCATGCTCTTTTTCAAAGGAAGTCTATCAACCTGTGTCAGCCACTCCTCAGAAATCTTAACTTTGCATGTCGTCCATACCCTCAGTTTGTCTCATAATCACATGATACTTTGGTCTTATGATGCACCCTAGCCCTACTTTCATCATTGGTAGGTCGCCTTGAACCCATCAATCGACATTTCATCATGGTTCGTTGACTGGGTGGTTTCCCTTGTGTTCGATGGAAAGACATCTATTCACACTTTGGAATTTTTGCAGTGTCTTGGATGCCATTAGCCTTATTGGTGGTTTCCTCGCCTTTGTCAGTAGTTTTCATCATTGGTTTTTATTCAGAGGATATTTTTCGTGTATCGCTTGCATTTGACACACGCGAAAGACGCACAGGGTCGTTGGTTAGTGAACGTGTTCTTCATCCGATCTCCGCCAAATCATGAAGCTCCTTCTTTGTTCCTCGTGCTGAATGATGAGAGATGCCTTAATGCTCTCCTTTCAATGGGTCTCTTTCCATCGACTTCAGCTCATGTATTTTGGATACGAGACCTAGAGTTTTATGAGTACCTTGAGGCTTGCAGTCATTAGTGGTAGGCTCTCTCGCCATTGATAGATGGGAATACATCAATGTCTCCTTATCAATGGATCTCTCAAGTGTTCGACACCATCTCCTTTATTCACATTTGTAGAGATGTACTCGGTACCTTGATACCTACTTTCATAATTGTTAGGTTGTCTCGCGTTTGTTAACAGTATACCTCAATGATCGATAATCAAACGATGTCTCATCGTGTTCGACCTCAACTCATTTATTCACATGATGTAGACTTGCACCATTGGTGGATTGTATTGAAGACTTGAAAACATCACTTTGTGGACACAGCTTTCCTGAGTTGTTGCTTCCATTTCATTGGACCAATACCTATTTTACTTCAGCGATCATGGGAGATTAGATTGTACTCCATGGTATATAGATATCTTTAGATTGATTTTCAGACTGGTTTCACTGGGCCTTGTTCGTGACTATGACAGCTATTGGCATGTAACTGCATTTATACTTGCCTACTCATGGCCATGAACACTTGTTGGTATATTTTCCACATGGATCTGCATTGTATTCTTGGAAACCATATATGCAAAGTCAGTACATAATGTAATGAGCAATTGAGTTTGTCTAGTTGGTTCTCTACCACTCCACTTATGGGTTATTTATAATGTATTTCGTCCATCGTAGATACTGCTCTAATCTCACACATTAGGGGGCATCTGTTATAGCAAGATTTGCCTCACCATTGTTATCTTGCACAGAGGGCCTTTTTTCATTTCCCTATGCAGACTTATCAACCCCTTTTTAATAAATCTAGAGCCAAAAATATATATTTTTTCACATATACACTCCCTAACTGCTTTGCAAGATGCGTATATGCTTGATGCTCCACTACAACTCGCGTATATCGGGATTTGTGCCAGAAAATAAAAAATGAGGTCGGGTTTCCATGTCACGACAGAAAATCTCTTATCTTTGGCCTTCCATATACTAGAAACGTTCTGACTTGGCCCTTCAGTTGCATTCTAGAGGCTATAAGAGCACAATTTCGAGCTATGGAAAAAGAGGAGAAAGCATTCAACTTTGAGAGCAAAGTTACTCTGGAGAAATTACTTCATATTAAGTCTGCATCCCTTTGTCCCTCAAGTCTAAACACAGTGTTTATCCCCCAAGATCTTTCCTTATTGTCGAGAGAACCTCATTACCTCTTTGCTATGAGCTTGCCTTTGGCGGAGGATTGAAGTGGTGGAGACCCAGTTGGAAGGAACTTGGTTTCTTGGTTTCAAACCGTGCCGACACGGAAGTCTGCAATGTTGATACTTTTGTTCATCAATTATTAATAGAAATACTCCTTTCCCATCCTATCGATATCTTGCAAATATATGATTATTATCCATGGGCATGTTTGTAATGTTTATTAATGGACTGTGTTATCTGATGTGCTAACTCGTTTTATATATTGTCACTATATACTTGCATCGCTTGATTGTTGAGAACTTCTTGCAGGTGTAAAGCTTTGGGTCAAAGTGCTCAATAGTGGAACGACATCAAATGATTGGATCGAGGTAGGCTTCTTCCCCGTATTGCACATTAATTTATATAGCACATGTTGGAATTGAGTTGATTTCTACAGTCATACCTATATGTTGTGGTTTACCCTTGGCCATAGAGATTTTTTCCCTTGTAACAGTGGGAATTGTCCAAGTTTCACTTGATGTAATCCTTACTATATGAAATGTGGATATGGAGATGAAACACCCCGTACCCAACTTTGATAGAATAGAAAGAATCAACTATTTTTCTTTCTTTGATTTATCAATCATGCATCCTTTGAGTTGAAGCAACATTTATTTGAAGCTCGTGACGAAGTCTTGGATATTGGTGTAATTGCTTGGATCTAATGAGTTTAAATCATTCTCAAGAATGTGGCCACGCATCTCATCCTATTTTCTAAAGAGTACCTCTATAGTAGTCCAAACATTCTTTAGATTTGTGGATGATTCAACATGAAATAAAAATTCGGGAGATATAGATAAGCAAAGGAGACTGAAGGCTTTGTCCATGTGGTTGATTTATTTGGTTTTCTCAATAGCGGATTTTGGTTCAGTTTATGTTTCCATAATTATTGGATATAAGCCTCCAATTTCGAGTTGAAGTAGCATCTTTGGCTTCCAATTGAAGGAGTTGTATGGCATAAGAATTGGTGACGATGGAAAATCCATTCTTTGTGATTGATTCATTCAAACCTGCACAAAGAATTTATCTAGAAACAATGAACAACAAACTTGCAATGTTGAGGGAAGAATTGGAGAAAGAATGAAAGAATTGTATTAACCAAATGAAAGAATGGAAAAATACGTGTGATATACTCTACATGGTTGAACTAATGTGCCATTACTTTCGTGTTGAAGTAGCATATTTGGCTTCCAATTGAAGTAGTTGCATGGTGTTAGAATTGGTGACGATGGAAAATCCATTCTTTGCGATTGATCCATTCAAATCTACACAAAGAATTTATCTAGAAACAATGAACAACAAACTTGCAATGTTGAGGGAAGAATTGGAGAAAGAATGAAAGAATTGTATTAACCAAATGAGAGAATGGAAAAATATGTGTGATATACTCTACATGGTTGAAATAATGTTCCATGGTAGTGATCTAGAGAGATGTGAACACACACTAATTGAGTAATAATTGAAGAGGATGTGGTGCCCTCATCAAGGTAGATCAAGTTTACAATAGATCAGAACTGGAACTCGTGGATCAACGTAGAAAATGGTTACAAAGGTATGCTTTTACAGATTTACATGAAATATTATTTGTTGATTTCTCGAATGAGTTAACAGAGTGTGTAGATTTTAACATCATACAATATTTTACTGCAAACAAATTTTCAATAAAAGAATAGAAAATATATAATGGAAAATACACACATTACACGGATATTTTTCCCATAGAAACCCAAACCGGGAAAACCAACATATTCTATATTCATTCACCTCATACATTGTTTACAATACAATATACATATAAGAGCCAACAACATCCAAAACCCTAATCCAATGACCTATATTAGTAAAAAACACTAATTCCTTAACCGAAAATAGAAAACCATTGGCGAAAAACCATGTGCCTCCTTAACCGGAAATGGGCATGAAAACCGAGGAAAAAAAAATTGGGGGGCACTACCTTCCTCTTACACGTCTAGTCGTGCAAAGAATATAACACATATCCAACATTCTCCCACTTATTTTTTTCTTTGCATATAGGGGTTTACAGAGTTACATAGTCAACAATCCATGTTACCAATGCCCATAGATCCTCTACACCAAGAGAAATTCTCAATGCTCGCATATTTTGTTAATGAATCTGCAACATTTTTCAAAGTGTCCACCTTCTTTTCTTCAACCATGTCTCTCACGATGTGATATTGAACATAAATATGATTTGTCTTTGAATGATAAGTTGGGTTCTTCACCAAAAAAATTGCACTCTGACTGTCACAATCTATCCTTACAGATTGTTGTACCAACCCAATACCTGAACATGTTCTTTGTAACCATACTACTTCCTTTCTTGCATGAGGGGTTTCCATGTATTCAACTTATGTAGTTCAAAGTGCCACTATAGACTGTTTTTTTCTTATCCAATTGATTTCTCCTCCAAACAGGTTAAAACATACATGCTTGTAGATCTCCTACAATCCAGATCTCCAGCCTAGTTTACATCCACAAAGCCATGTATGTCCAGCACTCTGTCCAATCCTAGTCTTCCTTGGTAGCACAATCCATAGCTAGAAGTGCCATGCAAATACCTGAAAACCCTCTTTATTTTTGTCCAATGCTCCTTCCCTGCTTTTGACATATACCTGCTCAAAACTCTCAGTGCATGTGCAATGTCTGGTCTAGTACATACCATTGCATACATCAAACTGCCAACCGTACTCGCATATGGAACACGATACATGTCCTCCTCCTCTTAATGTGTCTTGAGACACTGATCCATAGATAAATTTACATCTACAGGAATGGGGACCCTGACCGATTTACATTTCTGCACATTAAACCTCTGCAATATTGTCTCCACATATTTTCTTTGATTTAACCAAAGTTTCTTGTTTTTCCAATCACTTTTAATTTCCATGCCCAAAATGAAATTTGCAGCACCAATATCCTTCATGTCAAATTTAGAGAACAACTGAGTTTTCACATCTTGGATAATCTCCTTGTTGTTTTCTATCAGCAACATGTCATCCACATATAAGACCAAATAAATCAATTGATCACCAATTAATTTAAAATACACACAGTGATCCTCTTTGCTTCTTGTGGAGCCAAGTCCCAACATGCAAGTATCAAATTTTTGATAGCACATCCTTGGTGATTGTTTTAAACCACACAAGTACTTTTTCAGCCTGCATACCAGCTCCTTCTTTCCCTCCACAGCAAAGCCTTCTGGTTGTTTCATGTAGATTTCTTCTTCCAGATCCCCATGTAGGAATGGTGTCTTCACATCCATCTGTTCTACTTGAAAATGAAATGCTATAGCAACAAATAAAATAAATATAATAGAAGTTAACTTGGCAACATGAGAAAAAATATCACCATCAATTCCCTCAACCTGGGAATAACCCTTTGTGAGTAACTGAGCTTTGTATTTATCCACGTTGCCTTTTGCATTCCAACTTCTTTTTAAATACCTATTTGCTACCAATGGGATTTCTTCCAATTGGAAAATCCACTAGATCCCAAGCCTCATTCTTATCCAAGGCTGTCATTTCTTCAACCATGGCCTTTTTCCAGAGTTTTCTGTCCTCTGAATCCACTTCCTCCCTAACAATTCTAGGATCATCATCAGTAATAGACAAAGCAAAATCTGAATGGAAATCATATGGAGTATACCTTTCTCGTAGATTTTTTTCCTGCACGGATATCCTTAATACAGGAGTATGAGGATCTTCTTATTCTGATTTGTGTTCTTCTATAGAATCAGATTCATCATCCCTTGGCTCAAACTCTATTTTCTCTGGTTCTTCCTTACTTGGTAGGACTTCATTTTTGAAAACATCCTTCATTTATCTAAATACCACATCTCAAATATACACAACCTTCTTAGTTTCTGGGTTCCAAAGATTATAACCGTTAATACCGTCTTTATACCCAATAAAGATACACTTTTCAGCCTTCTTATCTAACTTACTCTTGTTCTCCTTTGGAACATGAACATAGGCCTCACAGCTAAATACCTTGATATTTGTGAGAGAAGTTTTCTTACCAGTCCATATTTCTTGTCAATTCTTGTCATCTAGTGTTGATGAGGGTGATCTATTGACCAGGTAACATGCATTACCTACTTCCTCTTCCCAAAATTATTTCCCTAACCCGACACCATTGAGCATGCACCTTGTTTTTTCCATCAACGTCATGTTCATCCTTTCTTCAACTCCATTCTGTTGAGGTGTGTATGGAGTAGTCTTCTGCCTTGCTATATCATACTTCTTACATAATTCTTCAAATTCATTCCCACATAACTCTCCACCATTATATGTTCTCAACACCTTAATTATTTTCTCTTTTTGATTCTCAACAAAAGCCTTAAACTCTTTAAACTTGTCAAAGACTTTAGATTTCTTCTTCAGGAAATATATCCAAGTATTCCTCGAGAAGTCATCTATACATGAGACATAGTACACAAATTTTCCCAATGATGGAACCGACACAGGTCCAAACACATCATTGTGAACTAGTTGTAAAGTTCCTTCCGCCCTCGTTACACCAGAGCGGAATCTTACCCGATTTTGCTTCCAATATACACAATTTTCACAAAAATCAAAATCCAAAGAGAAGTTAGACATACCTTCAACCATACCTTTACCATGTAGTATTTGAAGACCCTTCTCTCCGATATTCCCCAGTCTTTGATGCAAAACATAACCTTTTCTCTAGAGACTGTAGGAGTTTTTTCTTCTTCTGCTCCAATATCAGGAACAATGGAACTATTGCACCCATCACTAATAGTGCTTCCTTGCAACTTATACAGAGTTCCAATCTAAACTCCCTTCAACGACACCATTTCTCCTCGAACCATCCTACAGGTTTCTTTTTTAAATACTGTTTTTACTCCTGCATCGTCCATTTTGGTTACAAAAATCAAATTTCAGGCCAATCCTGGGATGTGCAGAACACCAGGGAGTGTTCTAATCATTCCATCTATGAGCCTCAACTTGACTTTTCCTCATCCTATGATTTTGGTTTTCTATTCATCACCTAGGAAAACATTACATCCATCGTACCTTTCATATTCACAGAACCACTCCCTATGGGGAGTCATATGCAAAGATGCACCCAAGTCAACCAACCATGCCTCATGATCTGCATGTGTGCTTGAAGAAGCCAAGTACATATCTCCTCCTTCTTCCTTGGAGGTCTTTTCTTCTGTAGAGGGAGCACCTTTATATCCCTTCACTCTCTCAATGCTTTTGGATCTACATTGCTTCTTGAAGTGCCCTTATTTTCCACATCTCCAGTATACCTTTACAAACGTTCTGGGAGATTTATATCTACCCTTAGGGTTAGATCTCCCGCTTGAGGAATTAGATCTATTTCTATCATGGGAGCATCCTCTTACAAATAATGCATTTGTGCTATGTCCTTCCATGTTCTTTTGTATCATCTCCTCCAATAAAAAGGATGAGACCACATCATCAAAACTCAAGGTAGTTGTATTACTATCTATGGCCACAAACAGACTATCCCACGAGTTTGGTAAAGAGCACAAAAAATGAATACACTTATCTTCATTTGAAATTTTAATCTCAACAGATAATAATTGACTCACCATAGTGTTGAAGGCGTTCAAATGCTTTGTCATCGAGTCTCCATCTCTCATCCGAAGGTTATACAATTTTTTCCATAGGAACAATTTATTTGCAAGGGAATTAAAATGATACAAGTTCCCCAACTTATCCCATAACTCCTTGGATATAGCTTCCCCTGACACATTCAATAATATTGAATCTGAGAGACACAATTGGATTGTGCTCTTTGCCTTCTGATCCAAATTTTTCCAGTCATCTGTTAACGTTCCTGTAGGTTCAGTACCTGGATCCACCATGACCCACTGATATATGTCTACCAACAAATATTCCATCTTGAGCTGCCACATATCAAAAAATTTCCCATTAAATTTCTCAATCTCTATTTTTGAACTGCTCTCCATTTCTCTTCACCTGAAGAATAAATATCGTAGATCTCCCACTATAACAAGCCTTATCATAGTCCCGAGCCAAACCCCTGACCACAAGGCATCCCCCTAAAGCCAATAATTGTTCTGATACCAAATGTAGATTTTAACCTTGTACATTATTTTACTACAAACATGTTTTCAATAAAAGAACAGAAAAGATACAATGGCAAATACACACATTACAAAGAGATTTTTCCCCTGGAAAACCAACATATTCTATATTCATTTACCTCATGCATTGTTTACAATACAATATACATATAAGATCTAGTGGCATCCAAAACCCTAATCCAATGACCTATATTAGTCAACAACCCTAATTCCTTAACCGAAAATTGAAAACCATCGGCGAAAAACCATGTTCTAAAAAACCGCCCAAAAATGGGCATGCAAATTGAGGGAAAAAAATTGGGGGCGCTTCCCTTGAACACCCACACAAGGGGGCCTAGCGGCCCCCCATATTACCCCCTTGTGTTCCCAGTGAAATGTAGACATTGCTTCTAGTCATGCAAAGAATATAACACATATCCAACATAGTGGATACAAAGATTTGTTGAGCAAAATGGAAGATATTGCATTATTGCCCCGATAAATTGGACTCCTGATTTGAACTGGGAGATCATTTCTATAGATAATCGGGTAACACATGTAGTAAATTATTCGTTGAGTAGTATACTGGGAGGCTACATTACTGAATTTGTGATAGATTGCACTCAATCATACAGTACTACTGAAAGGGAATTCTTTAAGGGACTGCGTAGAAGATTCTTGAAGTCAATGTCCATTTAGATTAAGATGTTGTTTTGCAACAAGGGATGTATGAAAATGGAATCTGAATGCTAAGTGTCTTCATGCATAAGGGGGACTAGGGGCTGATTAGGGAATGGTCTGAGTGTCACAGGGAAGAATCAAAGAGGAATTTATGAGTTGATGATTCTGAGAGAGGGAAAAGTTGTGACAGAAGAAGAGAGTGGACTATTGCGCAGTGGTAAGAGATTTAATATGACTAAGAAGAGGAAGGTGGTTGAGAGAGAGGGATAATATAGTGAGGCTGAAGAAAGAGACATTGGTGTAATATTTCATCTCATACCGCCCACAGAAGGTCAGCTCAACCCGATCAAAGAAGATCCCACTCAGGCCAGACTTTGCATCGAACCCACAGCCCCTTGTGTGTCTCCAAGATATGAAGAAAATTTGGAAATTGTAGTTATTAAGGGGGGTAAGAATAACAATCAAGGGAGTAAGAGTAGTGGAAGTATTACAATAACTCAAATTTAGATAGTATCACTGAAAAGGAATACCCCGCAGAACATGATGGTAGGAGTAGATCATACTTTAAGTATGCCTCTCTTTCACGGGGTCGGTTCAGAGGATGTTGAGAAACATATGTTTATTTTTTAAACAATATGGGATGTTAAGAACATCTAGGATGATGTCGTGAAGTTTGCGCAATTGGAAACAACCTTCAAAGAACGTGTTTTGTTCTAGTTTATGAATTATCAAAATACTACACTTGCAGGACAAACTAGAACATTGGCAGAAGTAAAACAAGAATCGTTGAAAGAATTTCATAAACCTAAGTATGAGTCATAGTGCATTACAAAGTTGAAAGAGATTAAGCATATAGTAAATGAATCTGTTTGGGACTTTGATCAAAGATTTAAGATTCTGAAGGATCGATTGTCATTCCAGATCCCAGATGAGCAACATAGGGAGTGGTTTATTGCAAGTCTATTGCCACATATACGTTTCCCTTTGACACAACAGAAAATTACGACACAGTCAAAAGCACTAGAAATTGCAATGAAATTAGAATCATCCCCTGTAGGTGAAAGTAGCATAGGGATGGCTCAAGTCCAGTCACAGTTACTGCATTGACGATCCATTTACAAGAGATTGATAAGGGAAAAGAGAAGTGTGAAAATGTATGGTGCACTAATTGAAGGGTCGAAGGTCATGGTAAGGATGAATGTCCATATTTCCAACAGTATTTGAACATGGGAGCATGAAATCCATTAGGGCCATGGTGCGAGATATGTAAGACGATGGGTCACCACCCTCATAATTTCCTGTTGACACAGAAATACTAGAGCACTGTCGGGAATTTGTTTTGCAACTTTTGTAAATTAGTAGGACATGATGAGAAGGATTGTCGTACATTTGACTTAATGAGAGAGTGCACTCTAGATGCATACAAAATCCAAGAAGAAAATGTTGCAGCGGAAGGAGGAGTTTTGCAGTATAATACTCTGAGAGTCTTTAATCAGAGTGGATGAGCAGGATTCAATAGAGGTCAAGGATGAGAAGGATTTGGTAGAGGAGGAAGAGTACCAATCATTTGTTATAACTGCAATCAATTGGGACATTTGGTATGAGACTGCCCAAATCCTTGCATGACATGCACATACTACAAGACATTGGACCATGTGACAGAGGATTGTCATCAACTGATAACAAAATGGAAAGCAAGAGGGAACCATAAGAAGAACCAAAACATATAGATGATAGAAACAAAATAACATGACAATTAGCCCATAATAGAAACAGTTACATGCCAAGGAAATAAAATCGGAGCGGATGCAATAGAGCAAGGGAATAGAATTCACCAGTGGGTAAGGAAAGCAACGAAACCAATACCATTGTTTGATCCAAGGAAAGAGAAAGAGACCTACCATCAAGCAAGGAAATAATTGATGGGAGAAGATTGGATAGCATCGACTTCAACCGCGCCACCATTGTATGATAGACCATCAGTAGATGGTATGCCTCGAGTCTATGACCATTCAAAGAAACAAATTGATAAGGTAAGTACTTTGAAGATATTTTTAATAAGTTGTTTAGAATTAATGAAGGATCAATCTGTGTTGAGTAGTCTTCGCAGAATGATTGACCATTGTGCCCAAAAAAAAGGGAAATTGGTCTCAAACAAAGCAGTTAACCAGGTGCATAGTAAGAAACAAACAAATAGGGAGTTCTAGCTCAATGCACAGATAGGAACTTACAAAATGGATAATATTATTTTGGATTTAGGCTCTGATGTGCATGTTATCCCGAGACAGATTTGGGAGATGATGGGCCAACCAAAGATCATTTGGTCATCAATTTAGTTGGGATTAGTGAACCAATATAAAAGTGTTCCAATAGAAAGGTTAACATGAGTAAGTGTCAATATTGATGGAGTGCGTAGTATAGAAGACTTTGAAGTGATCGAAATAGTAGATGATAGTACATCGTATCCAACATTATTGGGACTTGATTGGGCATTTGATAATCAGACAATCATTGATCTAAATAAAAGACAGATGGTATTCGAAGTAGAAGAATTGAAGGTTACTGTGTCATTAGATCCCACTAAAGGAAGAAGGTATGTAGAACCAGCCAAGAGAAAAGAACTTTATAATTTGTTTAATATCACTGTGTGGATGGATGATTATATGAATAATACAACTGAAGATGTACTCAATTGGAGGAGTATTATTTCATGTGCATCAGACTCAAAAGAGGCTTTGGAGAATTGGAAACAAAGTTTGCATGAAGTGTCAACAAGGAAGTGTGCTCGAATTATCCGTGCATTGAGATGGATTGGAACTGAAATAGTTGAACCTCCAAGGTATGATGGACTAACACCTATCAAATCTTTTATCAATGAGTTTGAAATGCAGATTCCAAATCAACAAAGACTCTTGGCCTTAGATGTCGCACTGAAATCAACTTCATCGAGATGGTGGGTTGCACATAAGGATGGCATATGAGATTGGGAACAATGCAAAAGGTTATTACAAGTCAGATTTGGGACAGAGATTGAAAGCATCATATCGATGTATAGTGGATTAAGTTGTCCAATAGATCATGTTACAAAGTTCACTTCACAGTGGAGATCGGTACCAAAACAAGCATGGACTCACTTATTTGTGCATACTCTGGACACTATCCCTCATAATTGGTACATTGAACTAGAAGTGTGAAGAGGGACAAGAGATTCAGAAGAATTGACCAAGAAATTAAAGTTAACGTTCCATTTTGAAAATAATAATCCTTTGATTGACTCAGCCTTGCAGGTTATCAAGAATAACATTTTTTCATAAGAGGACTTGTTGGGATCAATACCTTTGTATAGTGTGCCTAGAGTTACCGTGACAATTGAAGAGGTCTTGAACTATTATAATGTTGCATAAGAATCCCAAGACGAGGAAGACCCAAGGAAATTGTAGATATCAGAGACTGAAGGGGAGCACGCATTAGAAGAACTAGAACTTGAATCTGTAATATACGCCAAGCCCTTAAAAACACGTAAAGTAAATATTGGAATAGAGGATAATCCCAAGTTCGCAAACATAGGAGACTAATGGAGAGAGGAAACAATTAAGAAGATTGATGACTTACTATGTGAGTATGAGAACTTGTTTCCAACTACTTTTTCAGAGATGAAGGGCATTGTAGGAGAGTCAGGATAGATGAAAATCCCATTGAAACTAGATGTCAAACCCGTTCAATAGAGACCCTATAGAATGAACCCAAAATATAAGAAAAAGGTAAAAGCAGAGTTAGACAGGATGTTAGAAGCTGGAATTATAGAACCTGTTGAAGAATCAGAATGGATCAACCCAATGGTAGTTCAAGACAAGAAAACAGAAGGAATTAGGATATGCGTGGATATGAGAAAGTTGAACGATGCATGTTTACACGCCCCATTTCCTACCCCATTTACATATGAAGTGTTAGAGAATGTAGGGGGTCAAGGGGCTTATTCTTTTACGGATGTATTCTTAGGATACCACCAGATCATGATTGTGTGGGAAGAGAGACACAAGACCACCTTTGCGATGGTATGGGGTTGTTACCAATACACAGTAATGTCGTTTGGGTTGAAGAATGCACCAACAATATTTTTTAGAGTATTTATCGCAACCTTCAAAGAGTTCATTCATGATTTCTTAGAAGTGTACTTAGACGACTAAACAATATTTAGTCTATTAAAAGTTCATGTTGAACTTTTGCGCTTAGAGTTGAATAAGTGTAGGCAATACCAAATCTCATTGAATATGAAGAAATGCATTTTTTGTGCACCTTTTGGAATTGTGTTGGGTCATGTGGTGTGTAAACAGGGATTGTTAATGGACCTTGCAAAGATAGCTATGATTGTTGATATACCACCACCAACTTCAATGCAACAGTTGAAATCCACATTGGATCATATAGGATATTATAGAAAGTTCATCAAAGGATATGCGCAGATCACAACCCCTATGGAGAAGTTGTTGAAGACGGAAATTAAGTATCAATGGAATGAAAAATGTCATAAGAGTCTGGAAACACTAAAATAAAAGATGGTCACCACGCTGATTCTATTTTTTCCTAACTGGAGAAAAGAGTTTCATGTACACGTGGATGCATTGTCGATAGTATTGGGAGTAGTTTTGGCACAATCAGGTGAAGGCGATATAGACCATCTGATTGCATTTTCAAACAAGAAGTTATCATCTACAGAGTAGAACTATACTACGATAGAACGAGAAGGTTTGGTAATGATGTATGCCTTGCAGAAGTTCATACATTACCTACTAGGATCTCACTTCAAGATGTATATAGGCCGCTATGCGTTGAGATACCTAGTGAACAAGCTAGTGTTGGGGGAGAGAATATGTAGATGGTTATTATTATTCTAGGAATGCGAATTTGAGGTGATCGCGAAACCAGGGAAATTTAATTTAGGACATGATCACTTATAGCGCATATTGTCAGGTGAAGATGCAGGGAACTTGGATGAAAGTTTACCAGACATGCACTTATTTGAAATTCAGATGGTGGATGACTATTTTGAAACATAGTTCATTTTTTTAACACAAGAGTAGCCCCATCAGACTTCACTATGGTGCAGAAGAAGTGACTAGTAGTGAAGGCAACAAACTAACAACTGATAGTAGGAAATTTGTACAAGGTAGGTGCATATGGTATTTTGCAATGTTGTGTATTGGAGCATGAAAGAAATACGGTACTATCAGAGGCACATAAAGGGGTTGTAGGAGATCACTATGTAAGAAACACAACTCAGAAGATTCCATGCACAAGATTATGGTGGCCTACCATTCATAAAGATACTAAGGAATTATGTCAAAGTTGTGATGTTTGTCAGAGACTTGGGAAGCCTTCTAGGAGAGATGAGATGCCCTTAGTTCCACAAGTGAAATTGCAAGCATTTGATAAGTGGGTAGTGGAATTTGTAGGTCCAATTAATCCACCAACTAAGAGGTTGAGAGCTAGGTACATCATAACTGCGACAGACTATTTAACCAGATGGGCCGAGGAAAAGCCAGTCAGAGACTGCAGCACAAACACTGTTGTTCAATTTTTGTTCAAAAAATTAGTCACAAGGTTTGTATGCCCAAGAGTAATTATGAGTGATCATGTAGCTCATTTCATGAATAGGACAATTCCAACATTAACAGAGGAGTTTCATATCCATCATCATAAGAGTACACCATACCATCCTCAAGAAAATGGCACAGTAGAAGACTTTAATAATATTCTGGAACATGTGTTGACAAATGTTTGCAACGTAAGTCAGGATGATTGGGAATTGAAGATTCAAGCAATGTTATGGGAATATAGGACCAAGAGAAAGAATCCGACAAGATAGACTCCATTCAAGTTGACGTATGGAAAACAAGTTTGTATGACAATGCAATTCATAGTACCAAGTATGCACAGTGTTGCGATGATAGAGCTTACAAATTCAGGCGCGGTGGAAAAGAGACTATTCAAACTTATGGAATTAGAAGAAGACCATTTTGTCGCAGGTTTCCATCGGCAGTTTCAAAAAGCGTGCGAGAAATCTTGGCATGACAAACATATCAAATAGAAGAATTTTCAGATAGGAGACTTAGTATTACTCTATGACAATAAGTTTCTACAACATCCACAGAAGTTCCAAAGGAATTAGTTAGGAACATACATGATAAGGTTCATCACAGACGCAGGTGTTGTTTAGTTGGAAAAACTAAATGGGGAAGTTATGGAGGGACTAGTTAAAAATAGTCGACTAAAACTGTACAGGGACAGTCGTGCTTCCATGCACTAGTATGAACTGTGAAAAATATGTACCATAAAACTTGTATTATAGTGTAAATAGAAAAAGAAAGAGAAAGGCGGAAAAAGGAAACAAAAAGGTAGAAAAAGAACAAAAAAGTAAACAAAAGGGAAAAAGAAAGAAAATGGTTCAAGGAAGAAGTAGAAAGTTGAAAAGTGAATCAGTGTTCAAAGGAGTTAAGATTAGCAAGTAAACATGATAATTAGGAAAATGTCACGGAAAAGAAAGAAGAAGGCAACATGGCACACGGACAGAGGAAGAGAGTTGCACAGAGAGGAGATCGCGCAGAGAGAGGCGATCACACATATAACAATTAAGAGTTTTAAAGAGGAAACATGATGGGAAAAAACTTTTATGAGGAACCATCAAGTCAAAATGACAGAGATGTGTAGTAATAAATGGAAAATACCGCAAAGATTGTAACAAACTAATATCTCTAGCCTCAGATACTCCAGAAGATTTAAAGTTAATGCAGGGTTGAGACAAGCATTGAATGCAAAGCACTCGTGGATTAAATGACAAGTTTAGGCCTGAAGATAATTTAATTGATTTCGATGGGTTATAAAAGCAAGAGAAGGGTTTACGAGGAAGGGTTATATTTGATTACAGTTTCAATAGAGAGTCGAGTGAGGAGGAGTTGCAGGGCCAAGAGAGTGTTGTAGAGTTGTATGTGTTAGTCTTAGGGAGACTATTACAGAGAGAGATGGAACCACCTAAGATAGTAGCGGTGTTGGGCCCGTGATATGGTTAATTTAATGATGATGATTAGATCCTTTTTGGCCAATATTGTATGTGTATTTTCCTATTTTGAAGAAGCTTTGAAGGATTTTTTTATTAAATCATCGTGGCTCATACCAGGTATGTATGATT